>VVAS01047738.1:0-11000 GCA_015103295.1 Ptychochromis oligacanthus
CGTCTGATAGCCGGAAGGTTGCAGGTTCAAATCCCGCTCTATACCAGGGATTCTGCCGTTGTGTCCTTGGGCAAGACACTTTACCTACCTTGCCTCCAGTGCCCCCAACACTGGTGTATGAATGTGAGTGAATGTTTGGTGGTGGTCAGAGAGGCTGTAGGCACAGATTGGCTGCCACGTTTCCGTCAGTCTGCCCCAGGGCAGCTGTGGCTACAGATGTAGCTTACCACCACCAGTGTGTGAATGTGGAGTGAATGAATAATGGAGTCAATGTAAAGTGCTTTGGGTATCTTGAAAAGCGCTATAAAAATCTAATCCATTATTATTATTATTATAATCTAATTAAAAAAAAGGTACACTTCCATATATTCTACATACATTACACGAAGTGAAATATTTCAAGCCTTTTCTTTTGTTTTAATGTTGATGATTATGCCTTATAGCTCATGAAGATTAGAAATCCAGTATCTGACATTATTCAAATATTTAAATTACTATTCAAACTGTATAAATGCTGTGTATCTCTTAGACTAGTTCAGTACACGCAACCACAATCATGGGGAAGACAGCTGACTTGACAGCTGTCCAGATTATGATCATTGACACCCTCCACAAAGAAGGTTAGCCACAGAAGGTCATTGCTGAAAAGGCTGGCTGTTCACAGATTGCTGTATTGAAGCATATTCATGGAAAGTTGACTGGAAGAAAAAATTGTGGTAGGAAAAGGTGCACAAGCAACAGGGATGGCCGCAGCCTTGAGAGGACGACCTAGAAAAGTCAAATGTAGAACTGAGAGCTGGTATCAGTGCATCAAGAGCCACCACGCACAGAAGTCTTCAGGAAAGATGCTACAATTGTCGCATTCCTAATATCACTGATATGCTGTCTCTGGTTCAGAGACAACATGAGAGGCGTCTCACCTGGGCTAAGGAGCAAAAGAAGTCGACTATTGCTCTTTTGCTCCTTAATACAAATTGCTCATAGTTTCAGATAAAAGTAAATTTTGCATTTCATTTTGGAAATCAAGATCCGAGAGTCTGGAGGAAGAGTGGAGAAGCACAGAATCCAAGGTGTTTGAAGTCCAGTGTGAAGTTTCTATTTGGGGTGCCTGCTGGTGTTGGTGGTGGTTGGTCCAAAGTCAATGCAGTCCAAAGTCAATGCAGCCGTCTACCAGGAGATTTTAGAGCACTTCAGGCTTCCATCTGCTGACAAGCTTTATGGACATGCCAATTACCTCCTCCGGCAGGACTTAGCAACTACCCACAGTGCCAACATTAATGGTTTACTGACCATGATGTTACCGTGCTTGATTGGCCAGCCAACGCGCCTGACCTGAACCTCACAGAGAACTTATGGGGTATTGTAAGGAGGAAGAAGAGAAACACCTGACCCAAAAATACAGACAAGCTTCCTCAGTAACACCTCTGCAGTACCAAGAGCTGATCGCCTCCATACCACGCCACACTGATGCAGTAATATGTGATAAAGGAGCCTAACAAGTACTGAGTGTATGAATTAATACTTTTCAGAAGCTGAACATTTTTTATTTTAAATTTGTCAATACAGTAGAGTAGTACATTCTTTCTGTAGCCTTTGAAACCCAAAAGTACCCAAAACTCTTCATATATGGGCACAGATATGAAAATTATATCCATAAAAGTAATTTACTGCAAAAGTACTATCCTAATTTCTAGATAGTATAATTAAACTAGGTGTGATACAAATGACTCTGTAAATATGGGTAACAGAGGAGGTGTTTCAAAGAACTAATTGCCTAGGAAATATGGTTCTATAGTTACTATATTTATAGTTATTGCCAACCTAAACTGGTCACAACTACTCAACACTAAACTAAGTTGATGAGTAACAACGGAGGCATAAACTGTATATATATTTTAGCCGTGGCTTCTTGGCTTCTTTGTATTTTCCTATGTAATGGTTACATACTACCAGTGGTAATTGTATTAAAATATACAATAATGTACATCTTCTAGGTACATACTTTGTAATTAGGGGGACTATAAAAGAAAGGAGGAGCTAAGGAAAGAGCCAAAAGCACCTACTACTGAATGGCTGTTCAGCCTCCCTGTCACTGAAGACAATGTATGAATCAAGAATAAAAGTAAGATGGAATTCACAATAAAAAAGAAGAATGAAGAGGAAACCGTGTGAGGATAAACAAGCAGAAAAACTGAACAAGATGTTCCATTCAGAATTCATTAAGACAGACGGACTGCTAATTGCAGCTGACATTTACAAGAGATGATTGAGAGGTTTTGTGCATGTAGAGTCACTTGCTGTTTCGCATTTCTGAAACAACCGCTAAAATGCCATTATTAGTGAGTAGGATAGTTGCCAAATACAAGCTTGGAACCACAGAACTGACATTTAGTGGAAGCTGGAATAGAGGAAGGAAGGACGTGAGAAGGAGGGATTCCTTTTGGAGCTTGTCGGTTTAGTTATTAATGCTCAGCTTTATCCAAACATAATTACAATTATTCTTTCCAGATGACGGATAATCCTGGCATGGAGCCCTTGTTTCTCCACATACTGAGAGTGATTGAAGGGTGCGTGTGCTTCCATTATTGGGTAATGATGAGCCAATTAAGACTGGAGTCTGACCTATCCATTGCTTCACTGGGATCAATAACTAGAGCAAGATAGCATGAAGCTCAAAGCACTTTACTGTGGCTTCACTACACATTCAGCAGTGTGAAAAGGAATAAACCAATAATGCAGCGGGATCTCGGAACATCATAATTTCCATAGACGAAGCTGTCATGAGTCAATATAAATTTCCCCTTTTTAGATTTAGCTTTGGTGAACATGTAAAATTGTGCTGATGGACAAACGACTTTGCTTTATTAAAAATTAAATGGGAATGTTTGTGAGTTTCCAAGTAGTGAAACTATGAGTTTCAAATAAAGAATAAAAAAATAAAAACTAAAAACCATCATCATTACTTTTTCAGAAAAAGAGTGAATGGTAATGATGTGAATGAAGAAAAAGTTGTATTAGCTTATTGTCCTGTTAAGCCACCGAGCTAAGCTAACATAATAATGAGTTTATGAAATGGTTGTTTATCCAGGTTCATTTCAACAGGTTCTGTTCAGCAACTTTTTATTAAACAGTGGGAAGACAATAGAGACATTTATTGATTGCTGCATGAGTTATTGAGCGGCTTTTATTCAAATGAATGAGGTGCCATCTTACACTATCTTAACGTATCCATGGCCTGCTCACGCTAGCGCTAATCAGTCACTGCTGGTAGGCGCATCAGCTCAGTTTTCCACCTAATCCTCCTAGGAGTTACTAAGTTACCAAAATTCCTGGGCCACTTATTTCACATGGATGTGTTCATTGTAATTTACAATTGTAGTGTAGTGTAGAGCTTTATTAGAATGGGTCTAATCACTGAATTGAAAATAAGGGTGAGAATTTTAAACATTAAGCTGACAAAAACACTTTGTTGCTGGCAACAAGTTTCAACTCTGCTGCCTTAAAACAGATCTCTCACTGGACTCCAGTTTATTTATTAAGACAAAAAAAATTTCTGTATCACTCAGCACTCTTTGCTGTACTGCAATAAGAATAAAACAAACAAACAAACTCAAGATATTTATAAATTAAAAAAAGGTAAATCAAAAGGATCACTTGGTCTGTGCCAATTCTGACTGAAAGGGGGGGGGGGCTTCATTACTTGTGCATCCACACATGTGATTCATATGGTACCCTGTCTCTGTGGACAGTGGGCACAAAAGCTCAATATGTAGAAATGATCAGGATTATCCCGCAGCAGTGCATTTCACTTACTCTCACCATGCCATCTATTCATTAGGTTTCTGTGGTGCTGAACAGGTCATCTTACCACTGCGGGGTGGGGACCATGATAAAATACTCAAACAGCATGACGGTTACTGGATTTATACTCTTCAAATACTGGCTCCTAAGGGCTTGAATGATGAATTACTTTTCTGTGACCCCTTATATTGAACTTCGCCTCTGTGAATATAATATGATAGAATTTTTTTGTATATTGACTTTTCCACTTGAGACTTATCTGCAGGGCTCCTGGTTTAACTGTAGATGGTCTACGTGTGAATATGCATGCACTTCCAATTAAATATATAAATTACAATTCTGATTACTTATATGCCAAGTGTACATATGCCAAGTGTATATGGGTTACCCCCCTTGGATGTAACCCATATACATACTGGTTCTAATGGTCATCAAACCATGTCTTTATTGATACACCGGATAAACTTATCATTAAGGGTACAGGGGATGTTGTCAAATGTCGTCTTTATGGGGGAAAAGATTAATTTCTAACTGTATTATATATGGGAAAAGTGTTTGGAACCACTTCCTATATTAGATGGCTTCTTTTTGTTATTAGTCATTTGTCTGATAAAGGTCTAGTATCAGAACAGTGCAAATACGTAGATTTTTGAAGGTTGGACAGTTTTGCAATGCTGCATCTGCATCTGTCTTATGAAATAGGAATGGATAGTGCTTCCCTTCTTTTTTGAAATACTAAGTAGAAAAAAGGAGTCCACACTTACATTGCATTACGTCAGGTTTCATATTCTCCTTAAATGAATATTTTATTTCGAAAAATAGTAGTAGCCATATCTGTCACGGTTACAACAGAGTTACAAACACTCACTGCAGTAAGGCCAAGTGTCTAAAATATGGATTTATTATTTAAAAAAAAGAAATCTGGACAAAATAATCTTTTAATCTGAAAGCTGTCCTCACATTCTGCAGTGAGATGGAAAATAACAGATTGTCGATAAGAGGTGAAATAAGCCAGGCTTCAATTTGAAGTAATCTTCTCCAGATGTCGTGACCTCACATTGCACCCCGTGGAGCAAAATATTCTGCTGGAAGGTACTTCCTTTTCGCCGTGGCTGCAGCAGACCCTTTTCTTTTTGCTTTTGATGAAGATACTGTACATTGAATGCAATTCTACAATAACCTTCCCCCCCACCCCTCCATTGTGTATTTTATTAGCCAGTGTAGAAAGATCCCACATGTTTCTCCTCAAAGGAACATGGTCAGATTCCCATGCCCTCAAGACCAGAGTGACCAGAGTGAAGACGCCACAAATAGCAGAAATAATTTCTATTCAGCAGTGACCAGAGGGTTCATATTTCCACCAAATCTCATTGCTTACATTCTGAGAATGAACCCACTTTGAAGACGTTAATTTACTGCAAGGGGTTGAGCTGTTTGAAAGAATAAAAAAAAACCCAAAACATTTAAATCATCCATTTATGCTGATATGCAAATGCGCCTCCGGAGCTCAGTGAAGGACAGGGTCTCCTGCTGTGATGGATTGAAGAGTCCTCCAGGACATGCAAATAGCTTGACAAACTCCAACTGTGAATTAAAGTGGCGCTGACCTGCACTTGCCAGCTGCTCGTTGCTACAGACCGCAAGTATGTGCACGTGTTTAACTGGAGGCAGGTGGGGGGCAGTCGGCCGCGCGTCTCATGTGTTTACTTGTTACCACAAATGGCCGCCTCACTCACTCCTGGAAACACTTTATTGTCTGTCCTGAGTGCGACTGTGTCATGTATAGCTGCAGGTGAAGCAGAATGCTTCAGAGTGAAATGCAGTCCCACAGGGAGTAAAGTGAATTAAGGAGAAATACATCGGCGGCCGTGAATATGTGCCAGATTATTTTATGAACATGAGCACATGTACGAGAATTTAAATTCCAGTTCACATCTGAGAAGCCAGGACACCCAAGGAGACGAGACTCTGCAGAATGTAAGAACTAAATCTGGTTTTTCTTCCTTTCAGAATCACGAGAACAAGCGTTAGAGTTGTAAAATTGACTAGAATATACATGTAAAGACTTTTTAAAATATAAATATTGGACTCAAGTTCAATTACCAAAGACAAAAGTAGGAGAAGATGCTTCGGTAATGTTAATATTTTATATCTTTTGACATTATTTAACAGGGACAATGAGCTCAAACTGCAAGCAAGAACAAAGAGCTATGAAGTTTGAGTCTTTTGTTTATTCGATATGTGCCTACCTGATATGAACTTTTAAAGTATTGCGGCTCTTCAGACACCCTAAAATTGTTAACGAGCACTGAGCATACTGTCAGACTCTGGTACAGACACACTGTTGCATAACCGAAAGCCCTCAGGTGGTTTAGTTTTGCATACAGCATGTGCAGGAAGTACTGAGGGCTGCAAGTGTGAATAAGGGCAGGTATTTCTGGAAGGAAGCTCATCAAAGTCAAAACTGTACAGCTACTCCTGGCCCTATAAAAAGAAAAGAATTCAATAAAAGCGTCCAGGGCTGCCAGCCGTCACGTATTCACCGTGACACACAAACACACACAATTTACACACACTCGCACCACAAATGCAAAATTTTTTATACATACATAAACGTTACTGCTGTAATAATTTATAATACATATGATGTGCACAATATGGAAAAGTGTGCTTATGAAATAGGTCCCTTTATTCAGCTTTTCCAGCACTCGGTGCTATTAAATAAATGTCTCTGAAAATGACTTTACATCAGGGGCCCTGGCTGGAAAACAAAATTAAGTTAATTGGTAGTGGAACAGATGCAGAAATTACATAAACAGTCCGAGACACACACACACACACACACAAAAACAAACAATTAAACAGACTTTGAATAGACAGAAAAAAACAGCTCAAGTTGGCCTGAATGAAGATAAATTAGGAAAAACTAAAACTGATTTTAATTTAAATTAGAAGGAGATGTGAGAAATGAGTAATAAAGAGGAATGGTCTGGCCAGAACCATTCAGTTCCTGAAATCATTTTACTACAATTAAATTAAGACTGAAGTTACGGCAACTTTGTAAAGCCGCCACATTTTAACAAAGGACCACCTGCCTTGTGTATTATTCAGCAAATGATTTCCTCAAATTGTCTCCATGCCTGAAATAAATGCCAAATTCAATGGCAAAATGTCAGATACTTACAAAATTCAATCTATTTGTTTAAATTTGTTCTTCCTGTGTAGGAAATGAACTTTAGTTAGTAAAGGAAACGATGAGTGGCTTTATGCCACCACCACCTCTTACCTCCTATTGTAGACCTGATTGATCCATCACCTTATAATCTGTGTCTGTGAATATAATGTCCATCTTCACAAAGTGTTTTTTGATATCGTATTTATTTATTTATTGTTTGTTTTATTTTGTAATAATGTATTTAATGGATTTCCGTCAGAGTGTGTGGCAACTGTTATTTGTGTGCATGTACGTGGAAGGTAAAGGGAACATTTGTGTCCATGAAAACGAATCCAACGATTACACTGTATGACCATTTCACGAACTGCCGTGGAGCTTTGTTGGAAATACACAATTATTTAGTTCTTAATGCCCTCCAGAACAATCTGTACAAGTGCTTTTAATTAACTATCAGCATCACCTGATCTGCCATTCTTCTTACTCAACTCACAGTGGAGTTTTAATCCTTCAAAATTCTTGCCTCATACACATCCACAATACAAGAAAGCCGCTTTGATTTTGGCTTTATAACACTACACTTATGTTAGAAAAGTAAACCCTAATCCTAGACATTGCAGGTTTAAATGAGATACGCCTGTCCATCCCTCAGAATATTGTACTCACTGGCACATGAATCAAATTAATCAGAATCAAATGTCTGCTGTCCAAACATATTGAAGAAGGGAACAGTTTGTGATTTCTTCACATGACTGTATTTAACACTGCTGTACACGGATTTGTGCTGCTCTTAGAGCCAAAGTGGATGCGTTAGGAAACTGGAATTGCTTTTATTTTTTGAAAATCTGCCAGGAAAGCAGGAGCAACTCCAGACGTGTACTGGTAGCAGTCACCAGTAAAGCACTGCAATGCAATAACCTGTATACTTAGCAAAGAAATTGTGAAAAACTAATTTATATTCATGCTTATATTTTCTGTATATGGTTTGCTTATATATCTTTTGCTTATATTTCTGTTCTTGCCTGTAGCTATTAATATTACATACCATCACAAAAACGGTTTTGAACACTAGTGTCTAGGGTGCTTACATTTACCAGTGAGTGGCAGAAATTTGTGTTTTAGTGTACACTTTCATAAATATGGGTACAGTAAAATTCCATTTCTGTCCCTGCAGGTATAATCTACATGAATGTACCCCAGTTGGACCTGATGGAAACTACGTGTGCCTTTTTCAGGTCCAAAAAAGTGACTCTGTTATCAAGCAACAAAAGTAAGCAACACATTTCTACCTTGTCTTCTAGATTTTAAGGTTCAGTATCAGGAAACAATGTGTTCAGCCAAATACAGAAAAAAAAACTATTAAAATATTAATTTAACTCATAGATTTTAAAGTTTTACTGTTTCCTGTGAATGTTGAATGAAAAGCACTTAATGACAAGTGATTTCACGCTTAGCATTGTTGCTCCACAGCAGGAAGGTGCTGGGCTGAAGCACACCATTTGTATAGATAAAGTGCTACTGAAATGCCCGTCCTTTTCCGAGTGTATGAATGAATAAAATAAATGGACAGGTACCCTGTATCTAATTGTGCACTTTTTATATCCATTTTTGTGCAATAAACTTGTGCTACAAAATTATTTCCAGACGTTCAAGACGGGTTAAAGACTGGGTTCTGTAAGACAAACCATAAGGATCATTATAACCTTGACAGGTGTACTACCTGACAAGCTGTTTTACTTCTAAAAGTACACTAAGGTATAGGCATAGGCAAACCTGCCTGCAGTGTGAACAAAGTCTCAGAGAGGTTATGTTCATCATGCCTTTAGGAGTCCAGTTGTCCAGAACAGGATGCATCAGGCATTTCAAAAAGTAACAATTGATTATTGTTACATTAATGCAGACAGTAGAAACCGGTGTAAATTTCCTGCTTTATGCTGCGTCACTTTCGAACGCTCCAGTACTTCATCTTGTTGTTTCACTTTGGACATTTATGCACAGGCGGAGGACATGAGTCACCGTTTCTTCTCCCATTAAACTTTACAGCACTGGGAAAGTCTCAACCCACAACACCTTTGGCCCTGACAGCATCATGCCCGTTTTCGTCTGTTCATGTTTGGGCAATATTTCTCTGAAATTTTCGATTAAAATGCAGGAATAATTGGTGCATTCCCAGAAGGTTGTTTTTTTGGGGGGTTCTTTGTTCTGTTCTGTTTTCTGGTGTGGAAATGGAAAGTGTCTTCCCAATTAAGAGTGACTGCAAAAGTGCATATATTATCACTCACTGATCAAGTGAGCATTTCATTCCAGTGGGGAGAAGAAATGCTTGTAATAATAATTATGACCATTAATTTAAATGCGGTTAAACCACCGAGCATGTGGAAACTTCTTATACGCTTGGAAGCTCTGACAAAATAAAGCTGGAACACTCACAAACAGTAGAATTGACACAGAGCACAGACCACAGAGACCTATGAGTCATAGTGATAAGAATGTAAACCACCAGTTTAAAACAAGTTTTGAACAGCTTAACCCCTTTGCTCCTTTTATATTCAGAATTTTCAGAATTGGGAGTTATTTCGGGGAAATGCGAACACTTATTACAACAAAAGCCGAATAAAATCTTTCGCACTCTTTTGCCTTAATAATTGAAAAGAAATAATGCAGCAAACTCAAGGCTCGACAATGAGGAGCGAATGATGTGGAAAAAGCATACTGGAAAAAAAGAAAAACACCTTTGCAGTTTTTATTGTACTCTCGTAATTCTTCTGAAATTACAAAGGCAGGTTTTTTAAGAAGTGAAAGAGTCGGATTAATACTTTTGAGGCATGATCCATTTGATGGTACCGGCCTGATGACTGGAGGAGGGGGCAGAGATAAGCTGTCGGCCAGTGTTTGAGCCAGCCGACACACTCTGTAATTATAGCTCTGCTTTCACACCTGCACACTGCAGAGACAAGCTAAGGATTGGAGAAAAGTAACAGAGAGGCAGGTAGGATTTGCACAGTACACATCCCTAGTAAATTATATATTTGTGCTATAGAGCATCTAGAATCCCTTCAAAATTACATTTTCCATAACAAGTTTAGCTTTAAGCATCTCACCGCTATACAAGCTTTGTCATTCTCCGTGTTCCCGTATGTACATTTCAGTTTTTAAAATGCTTGTGGTGGGTGGCACTGATTGATGCTAGTCAGAATCACATAATAATTTGGTATTTTTCAAATTATTTGTTTTGTTTCAGTTAGATTCTAATTGGAGGCTACAAAGAACATACTGTTCATCATACTCCTTCAGGCATCTGATCACCATGTACTGGACTGATTATTTATTCACTGTGGGCTTTTGAATTTTGGTGGGACAGATTCACTGGGAAAATGTGAACAGGCTGTGCCGTAGCCAAAGAAAACACGGCTTTCCACTCAGTCCTGCACAGAAACTTCATTAGATATTTTTGGCATTCAGTCCAGTCTTTAGTACAACTACTCATTAAAAAATGCAGAAAGGGGAATAAATTCTATCTTACCAATGACAGATGCAGGCAAAAGTATGTCAGTGTAAAATCTATTATTACTAAACTATTGGTCTGACACAATAATGATTACACAAGAAATTCAAAGCTGTGCAGTTTTAGCTGTTTCATTGCAGTGTAAAACCAGGGTAAAAATCACAAAGTCACTCATGTCTGATACTATCACCTTGTGGTGCCCATGATAACAATAATATCACAGAGGTTGATTATTTCATTGATAGCGTTGCATCTATAGTGCATACGACTCTGGATACTGTGGCCCCCGAGAAAAAGAAGGCCTCAAATGAGAAGTTCTTATGTCCTTGATACAATTCGCAAATGCGCGCCTTAAAACAGATGACTCGTAAGCTGGAGAGGAAATGGTGCTTCACCAAATTTAAAGAGCTTCTTTTAGCCTGGAAAAATAGTTTGTTGCTATACAAAAAAGCCCTCCGTAGAGCTAGGACATCTTACTACTCATCACTGATAGAGAAAAACAAGAACAACCCCAGGTTTCTT
>VVAS01047742.1:0-14114 GCA_015103295.1 Ptychochromis oligacanthus
AATGGAACATTATCAGTCATGGATTGGCCTCCCCAGAGCCCAGACCTCAACATTACTGAAGCAGTGTGGGATCATCTTGACAGAGAATGGAACAATAGGCAGCCGACATCCAAAGAACAGGTTTGGAATGTACTTCAAGAAGCCTGGAGAACTATTCCTGAAGACTATTTAAAGAAATTACAAGAAAGCTTCCCTAAGAAACTTCAGGCTGTATTGAAGAATAAAGGTGGTCATACATTTGTAATACTAAATATTAACTTTTAAGCTTGTTAGAAGTACCCAAACTCTGTTTTTGCCTTAAATTGTGTGAGACTGCGAAGTCTGTGAGATCTTCAATTTCCACCTCCAGGAGAACTTCAAGTGCATTGCGAGGGAGGCTGGAGACATTGAGTCTGAGTGGACTATGTGCCACACCTCGATTGCTGAGATGGCTGCAGGGAGCTATGGCTCCAACGTCGTTGGTGCCTGTTGTGGCAGGACCGAACCAGATGGTGGACATCAGAGGTGGAGGGAGCCATCAGGCTGAAGAAGGAATCTTACTGAGCTTGGTTAGCCTGTGGTACAGGTTGACAGGTACCAGCAGGCCAAGCAGTGAAGCTATGGCAGTAGCTGAAGCAAAAACTAAGGTGTGGGAGGAGTTCAGTGAGACCATGGAACAAGACTTTTGGTCAGCCTTAAAGTGATTCTGGCAAACCATCAGGTGACTCAGGAGGGGTAGGCGGTACTCTACTCACACTGTGTACAGTGTGGATGGGTTGACTTCAACTGAGGCCATTGTCAGGCAGTGGAAGGAACACTCTGAGCATCTCCTCAATCCCACTGACATGCCTTCCATAATGGAAGCAGAGTCTGGGAACGAGGGGGAGGTCACCAGTCTGGATTGGGAGACTGAGGTGGTGGTTCCCCTTTTTAAGAAGGGGGACCGGAGGGTGTGCCCCAGGTACAGGGGATCACACTCCTCAGCCTCCCCCGGAAAGTCTGTGCCAGGGTACTGGAGAGGAGATACCATCCATTAGTCAAACCTTGGATTCAGGAGGAACAATGCAGTTTTTGTTCTGGTCGCGGAACATTAGACCAGCTCTTTATTCTCTCGAAGATATTCAAGGGTGCGTGGAAGTTTGCCCTATCAGTCTACATGTGTTTTGTGGACTTGGAGAAAGCATTCGACTGTGTCCCCCCGGATATCCAGTGGGGAGTGCTCCAGGAGTATGGGGTATCTGGACCATTGCTGCAGACCATTCAGTCCCTGTACAACTGCAGCAAGAGCGTGGTTCGCGCTGTCGGCAAGTCGGACTCATTCCCGGTGGGTGCTGGACGGCACCAGAGCTGCACTTTGTCACCGATTCTGTTCAGAATTTTTACAGACAGAATTTCTAGGTGTAGCTAGGTGGTGGAGGATCTCCGCTTTAGTGGCCTGTTTTTTGCAGATAGTGTGGTTCTGTTGGCTTCATCAGGTGGTGACCTCCAGTGGTGGGAATGAGAATTAGCACCTCCAAGTCTGATGACATGTTTCTCAACCAGAAAAGGGATGGAGTGCCCACTCCGAGTCCAGGACAAGTTGCTCTCCTAAGTGGAGGAGTTTAAGTACCTTGGGGAAAGTGGAGCACATGATTGACAGACTGATTGGTGTGGCTTTAGCAGTGATGTGGATGCTGTACCAGTCTGTTGTGGTTAAGAGAGCTGAGCATGAAAGCGGAGCTGTTGATTTGCCATTCAATCTATGTTCCTACTCTCACCTATGGCCACAAGCTCTGGGTAGTGACTGAATGCATGTCATTGTATATACAAGTGGCGGAAATTAATTTCCTTCAAAGGTTGACTGTGCTCTCACTTAGAGATCGGGTGAAGAGCTTGGCCATTTGGGAGGGACTCGGAGTAGAGCTGCTTCTTCTCCACATCAAATGGAGCCAGTTGAGGTGGTTCAGGCATCTGATTAGGATGCCTCCTGGACTCCTCCATGTTTCAAGCATGTAGCAAGAAGGCCCCGGGGCAGATCCTAGACACGCTGAGAGATGTATCTCTCAGCTGGCTTCAGAATGCCTCAGTGTCCCCCTGGATGAGCTTGTTTGCACATGTGTCAGTAAATACCTGCACCTACTGTATTTCCCATTTTCCTAGCAAAATATAAAGAAATGAGGGGAGGATTAAGATTTTTCCACAGTTCTGTAGTTATTGTTGCATAGTTGTGAAAGTAGTCAGATCCTTAAATGAAGTAAATAACTATAACACACTATGGAAATACTCCACTACAAATAAATGTCCTGTCAACTTTAAGTATGTGAAGCAGAATTTAGTAGCAAAACCCAACTATTTATTCTGTAGAAATATGTCTCTGTTTCCCCGTCTGTGTTTTGCTGCGAATCAATGTATATATTACATTTTACTACCACTGTAGATATTTAGGGATAAGCTCATTTGAAGTACTTTATATCCTGAAAATATATCCAGTCAACTTTTGACATGCTTAATAAATTATGGCGACTATAGGAAATCTTGACTCTTTACACCTGACTGTTGCAGCTTTGTTTTCTATCAAATCCTGCATGAGATAAAAGCACAAAAGCGACAAAGTATAAATAACAAAGATCAGGCTATCTTTAAACTACTGCTACTAGTAAGTTGGACTTTGCATATCTGCCAGTTTTTCACCTGTGTCAAAATCCTGACTTTGAATATAGTACAAATAAGAAGTCACTCATGCACCTATTGGTAATACAAAAAAAAGAAAAAACCATCAAAAACCATATGAAAGAGGATGTTATTGTTGAGGAGTTTGCCAGACACAGAAATGTATTTATATATATGTTGTATAAGCAGTATTTTTCTCTCTAGTTGTTATGTGTGTTGGTTTCAACAGATCAGAGAATTATATGCAAAATCAGTGAGTGCAAGTGTGCATTGATGCATACAAATGGGAGAGGACCATCTGTATGTGAGAGAGTCAAATCTTGAATATTGGCATATGGACTACACCATCTCCTATTATCTTCTCAGCCCCTGATTAGCATACATTAGACTTTGGTGCCTTTGCTCTGTGAACAGAGAAGAGAAGGGATTTCCTCAGCACCACTCAATAGCTATACTTTATCAACTGACCTCTTTCAGAGAGCTTCCTCTCTCTTACACACAGTTATGGGTTCATATAGGTACAGTACAACACAAAAGTTGTTTTCTTGCGGATATCAAGCATATTTTAATTTATTACCCATTGCTAGTCTTCCTTTGATGTTGTAATTGTCTGGTGTAGGAGGGGGTGCAGGCGGCAAATGCCCCTTCATACATAACTTTGTATTGTATTTAAATGTAAATTTTCTTTTACATTTAAAAGATGCTAGAAAAGATGTTATACAAGCAATGTTCTTTGTGATAAATATGCTCTTTGCTGTCACTTACAAGAGGTGGGCTCACTTGTCACTTATGTTGGTTATTTGTATGTTTTCCTTTGAAAACTCAAGGGAAAACTTCCTCATGCTCCCGTCTCATGCATGTACTGGTCAGGTTTTAAACCCAGCTCCAAAACAAAAAGAGAAAGTCAACTGCTGCATCGTCTCAAACATAAATCTCACCCTCACTACCTGTGGGTGACAACAGGAAATGGCTGATCCTGATACAAAAATAGAGCTTGGCTTGTTCCTGCCCCATTTTATAATCTATGTGTTCTGGAAAACTCCTCATGGACAGAGAAAGAGAGAGAGTGTGTGTGTAAGAGAGAGAGAGTAAGAAAAGAGATTATGTTCTTGTAGACTAAAATGACCATTAAGAAGCAAGTTTTCACCAAGGATGTTTTTGTGCCAATCAAGACTTAGACATGGATTAATCAACATTTAGATTTGACAAAAAAACCCCAAAAAACCAACTCTCATCTGGGACATTGTACAATGAAATAGTGTAAATATAATACTATAATAATACTAAAAAATACTATGTAGGTGTGTTTAGAATAGACTGGCACTAAGAGAGAAAAAAGATAGACAGACACAGGAGAGGGATAAGGTGGAAAAGGTATTGATGAAAACCTGTGTCCTTTCTGTTCTTTTCATGAAAGGATTACATTGAGATGCAGGGCAACACCAGCTGGTAGATAGCATCGCTTTTATCACAGGACAGGGTAAAATGTGTACATTAGAAAAAGGAACAGAGAGAATAATTGTCCAGAGCCTAAGAAAAGAGGCGGAGTGCAAAAATGTAACAATAAAGAAAGACATTTTTCCAAAGCAACCAATTAGGAGCACTTAGGAAAGGCAAAAAATCTATTCTTTGTGATAGATTCATGAGCTGCCCTGTACCAGAGCTCTCCTTCCAAAATAGTCTCAGGATGCATTATCTGATTTGCTACTGTATGGAATAGCCATTAACCACTATGCTGTGTCCCAGAATATTTAAAGCAGAGGGATTTCTGATAAAGGCAGCGGGCAGTGTGGAGCGAGTCACCGCCGTCACTGATGGTGGAATAGGGGAATGTCAGCTACAGCTCCACTCTCAGTAGCATTATATTGACAAGGGCCTTCCAGCTATCAATCAGCACTGCAGAACCATGAGTCTCTGCACATTACCATAAACTCTATTCTTGTCATGTGAGCATCATTTCTCCCTGGACTGCAAGGGACAGATCATACATGTATGGTTCTAGACAGTATTCTCATCCTCTGTAAATCCCTCTTAATAAGCATCTATACTCTATTGACTTATGTAACGTGATGTGTCATAGTGCATCCACATCTGGTTTGACAAACAACATTAGCATCATGCCCTGTTGGTGGCTTCCTGCGCTGCAGACACTGTGCACTACACAGAGAGTGTTGGCATGCGTGTGTACCAGAGGAATGTTGCATGAATAAGCGTTACATTTCATGTTGTCATGTGAGTGGGATGCTGCAGTAGTAATGCAGAACTATGGGAATGTGGCGGGATTACTGGAGCTGGGCACATTTCACAGCTTCCCATAGATTACACATGGAGCTGATGGGCCGGTTAATAGATGCAGAAAGCCTGCATGACACTGTGACCCCTGCTGTCTAAATGGGGTATTGCAAATACTTTAATATGACAAATTCAAATTATGTTTTGGTTTCCCAAAGTAGAACTACATTTTCAGGGGCATCAGATCTGATTTCATGCCTGTACATGCATGGTGAAATTAAAGTAAACAAGATATAACATATTAAGCATGGATTTACTCTCTCATTAGTCACAACTTTCACTCCTGCCCCCTATATCCTAATTATATACTGGGTAAGATGTGAGGGAACTCTGCCCTGTGAGTGTGTGAGTGTGGTTTGATGCATTTCCAGTGAATGGTGGCATGGAGAGTAAAGCTTGTAATCAGATAGAAGGAGGTTTTGTGTGTGGGCGGGGAGGGTCTGGATGGTACTTTGCGTCATAAAAAGGTTCTGCCCATCTTAGGGATTCTCAGCACGGACTCTACATATTATCTTTCTCATCTGCTTTCATTCGAATTAATTTTTTGGCTTGAGACACACGAAGGGGAAGCTAGCTAGCCAAGTCTCCGAATAAGTCACGGTTGAAGAAGGAGGTTTTTATTTCATTTCTAGTCCAAGCACCCACCATTTGGATGGAAATATTGCCTCATCGCTCTTTAAAATGTGCAACACTCAACATGCCGTTAGCAATAATTGATCTGCGGAGGTGGTGGCTTGAGTGATGTTGTCAGTGGGTGTGGAAGCTCTTGTTTTGCTAGGGTCTGGAGGTTACCTCAAGGTGAGCTTGAAAAATGGGGATAATTACAGCAACATATTTGTATCCGTTAGGGATAGTAACAGAAGCCACTGTTGTAGGTCATCATGAAAAATCACTATTAAAAGGACATTTATTTCACCGTCCTGTCTGCTCTCACAGAATGTTTTTACTTCAGATCTTCGGAGACTACTTGAATGAAGTACAGAAGATGTGGGTTCTAGCATTAGACTCATTTCCGGGGAGTGATTATGAAGGGTAATTATAGGATAACTTGGGAGAGGGGTTGTTGCTGGTGTCGTTTCAGAAGTTGAACTAAAGTGTATTTTACTGTGGTAATGGGTTCTGTTTCCAGAGGAACGTGAGTGTTAGAACGTGGGGTGCTGATGACTAAACCCCTTGTCAGCCCACCGCGCCCTGCTTTTGGTCCTGGGGGATAATAGGGTTCTCCCTTTCTCTCAATTCTTAATTTCTTTTATTGCCCAACAACCCCTCTGTCCTCTCTGAGTGATCTTCTGCTTTCTTTCTTGTCTCCCCTACCTTTCCCCTTCTGTCTCCCACACTTCCCACCTCTCTTGCTCTCTGTCCTGATTAATAATGAATGAAGCAGATC
The DNA here is from genome assembly GCA_015103295.1 of Ptychochromis oligacanthus. Classification (NCBI taxonomy): domain Eukaryota; kingdom Metazoa; phylum Chordata; class Actinopteri; order Cichliformes; family Cichlidae; genus Ptychochromis; species Ptychochromis oligacanthus. Next base: position 6,308 of record VVAS01047742.1, read on the forward strand.
ATCTATCGATCCCATCCTCGGTGTTAGCACAGCAGAAGATATCAAACCTGTCAGTGGATCTTAAAATAGCTCTGCGATGTGGTGGTGGTAGCAGGAGTGTTTGTTGAGTTAAAGGTAGGGGCTTGTTTTTGCATGGCAGGAAGATGGTAGTGAAACGGGTATGAACGTTGACAGACTAGCAGTTCAGAAATGAACGGAGAGAGGACACAAAGTCCTGAAATGCCTTCTCTGCTAAAGGATTAAACTTCCCTATAAAGCAGATAGGTGATGATCTGTGATAAGCTTGAAACTGGAGGTCTCTTATATCTTCTCAGTTTACTTTTGGCTCTTTATTAAAACTTGTCTATGCCAAGCTGTGATCCTTTGGCCCTCTTCTGTTTGTCCTGAGTCTGGTAAATTCTCCACTCAGCCATTTCTGCCCTGCTGCTCTCACTTAATCAATCCAGCAGATTGGCTTAGCTCTCTGACAGGGGACGGACACTGCCCAGATGTTGATGGAGACTAAGAGAGATGTATATCTTTCGCTGTTGGTTAATATCACCATTCAACATTATGCAGTGTTCAGTAGCCCTTACACTGAGGACTGAGAGAGGGAAACATGCAGGAACATGATCACTTACAATGAATGGTTTAACTGTTGGATGTGATCCAACTTCTGCTAATTTGATTTTGCAGTGTCTATACAGATTCAGCCAGTCATGGACAATTGGCATTACATGAGAGTGGCCTATATTAATAATCTAATTTGGGGGATTGCAGCGTGATAGATTTTCTGTTGTTTAATTCGAGTCTGAAAAAAAAAAAAAAAAACTTGTGTAGAAACAATAAATGTAATGTTAGATGGTGACCCTTAAGATAAAGTCTGTATTTCCAAGCCCTAATCACAAGAATTAGATGTCTAATAGTTGTGCACAGTTTCTTACACCTTTATGTAGACTCTGCCAACTCTGCTGGTTTTATTTTAAGTTATTTTTTCATCAGGCTCTTATCCAAATCAATGTAATGGAGATACAAGCCACAGTATATCAGGGAGATATTACAGTCTAGGAATTAGTTGATTAATTCATTTTATCTAATAAATCAGCAACAGCCTTGATAATTAAGTAATCATGTGACCAATTTATTTAAATAAAAATGCCAAAGACTCACTGGTTGTAGTTCTGTGGCTCAGGAGCTAGAGGGGGTCATCTACCAGTCAGAAGGTTGGCGGTTGGATCCCTGGCTCCTCTACATACCAAAGTATCCTTGGCAAGATACTGAACCCAAATTTGCCCCCGATGCATCCATGTGAGTGTGTGTGAATGTTAGTTAAAAATGCTTAGGCACAGAAAAAAACACTTGTATGAATGTGTGTCATTGGGTGAATGAAGCTTGCAGTAGAAAGCATCTTTGAGTACTCAGTTAAAGTAGAAAAGCGCTGTGTACGAACCAGTTCATTTTATTTGACTCCTCATAATAATGGACGTAGCCACTGAAAAGTCACTCACTGGTTTGAAAGCTTGACTTTGGCATTTTTGTTGTGCCATCTGTTTTTTTTTCTTTTTTTGGTCTTTCTTTATTTGCTGTGGTGTTATCAGTTAATGCTAGCAATAGCTAGTTAGCTTGGTTAGTAAGGTACATCTATAATGTACTGTCACATAAATAAGAGGCTAATTTTGGCTAGCAAAAAAAAAAACCCTGACTCGTTAGAGGTTCTTTTAGTACAAATGAATACTGAACGATATGAAATGGCACCCATTTACTCAAAGCGGCCACTCCATTAGTTGTCACAAAAGGGAAAACTGTCTATAGAGATCAAAACCACTTCTACCAGGCTGTTAACAGTTTAATACAGGAGTCTACTTTTGACAAACTGCAGTGTTTAGTTCTTCTGCAAGTAGCTGCCTGGTCTCTGTTTTTTATTAATGTTATTTAACCAGAAAAGACATTAAAAACAAACTGTTATGCATTGACAGACTGGCCATAAGTATTCACTTAGATCCCTAGTTTAACACCATTATTGTCTTAACGTCAATTAAAGGTAGACAAGCATACTAGAGTCTGGCCAATACAGAATTTTAAGACTGATACGGATACCGATATTTGGACATTTAAAAATCCGAGGCCGAAGGCCGATCTTTCTCCTTTCAGACACACAAAACTCAAACAGATTTCCCTAACATTTGTCAGGTGTAGCTATTTATAAGCCCTTGCTAAGATAATATGACAATGCAGTTTAAAATTAATCTTGTTTTATTGTCACAACAAGTCATGGGTTACTCGTTTACGCTCTGCCCGACTGTGCTCGGATCAGCTGGTTGTTGTGTTTGTGTGTGTTCCACACACGTGTTCCCAACAGTTACAGAGTGGAAAAACTATAACATCGACACTCATAACATGGTTCAAAGGTGTTTCTCCCATCTCTTCTTTACTTTTTAAATTTTCATTCAATCGCCATTATAAATGCCAATACAGATAGATCGGCAGATAGCTGATATTGGCCGATATATTGGCCACAGCAATATATTGGTCAGACGCAGTGATTCCAAATGTTTTTCATCACAGGCTCAGCATGTTGGTTTTTCAACTTGTGATGCCTCTGAAGCAGTTCTTGCACTTTGATGTCAGAACTAATCATTTACATGTACACTCTGCAATGTATGTGTGCTTTGAATTTGTTTTTGTATTGGTGTTGGTGTCATTGTTTAGGTGTCTTTCATTTTCTTATTCCATTTATGCTTTTTTTTCCATTGGGTATGTGTTATGTTTAGCAGAGATGTTGATACAGTTTCTCACATACTGTATAGTCTGCACATTTTCTTGCTGTTCTCAAAAGACCAGAACATTCACACTTTCAAAGAAACATGAGTTCAGATATAACTCTATCCTTCCTTTCCGTCTGGAAACAGTCACCTAATTAATGTGTTTCACAGTATGCATCCCATGTTTGTCTGTTCATTTATTTTTTTTTTTAGTGTGAGCTGACAGTGCAGTGCAGTCCAAGTTCAAAGACTTATGGAAATGTTACAATTTTCTCATCACACATGCACATTATTTTTTTCTTGTTGTGTTTTGTTTGCCAATATGAATCCACATCTTCCCCTTTGCCATATCTCATTTCAGGAGCACTTCACTCCTGAGTGCAAGTTCAAGGAGAGTGTGTTTGAGAACTACTACGTTACATACTCCTCCATGCTCTATCGCCAGACCCAGTCTGGCCGCTCCTGGTATATCGGTATCAACCGTGATGGCCAGGTCATGAAGGGCAACCGGGTAAAGAAGACCAAGGGAGCTGCACACTTCCTGCCTAAAGTTATAGAGGGTCTGTGTCCTAAATGTATTTAAACTGTTTTTTCTCAGTTATTAAACATATCCCTAATTACTAACCAACTTCCATCTTTGTCACACAGTTGCGATGTATAAGGAGCCATCGCTACACGAGCTAGTCAGTGAACCAGTGAGTCCGCCTCGCAAGACGGTGAAGACATCAGATTCGCCGTCCCTAAAGAATGGACGGAAAGAAGCTCCCAAGGCTGAGGCCTCATAGCACAGGAGAATGAGGGTGGGACAAAGGGCAGCAGTGACACTTGGAACACAGTTGCCCATTATGCACTGAGGGTGGCTGAGGGAATGGTCCTCAGTGGCCACCACATTCCAGAAGTGCACTACAAGATGCTGAGGAATAAAGAGTCAGAAGTCTATCGGCAGCCAAGAAGGCCTGAGAGAGGAGTCCCCCCTCACCCGGAACCACTGAAAGAAAGCCCAGGGTCCGAGCCAAAACTACTACCACAGCCCTCCTCCCACTGTTGCTCTCTTTTTCTAACCCTTGTGATTTCCAAACGCACAGGCTCCTTCATTTCTCTGTCAGAATCAACCTTCTTTGTCTGCTGACAGTTTCATCTTTTCTCACATGCCTTCCCCACCGTCAGCTCTATTGTACTGTACAGTCACCACTCACACACATCCAGCACTGACTCCGCAGGATAATCCTCACCCATGGGCTCCCTCTTGAGCCCTAAAGTTGGTGACAGTGTGGCTCAGCCAGCTTTCCACCCACCATCTGCCTACCAGCTAATCACTAAGGTCAACTAAAGCTTAAAGAGAGATGATATAGCTTAGAGAGGAATGAAATCAGCGAAAAGCTCAGGTCAGGTCAGGTCAGCTGCAAATAAAATCAATCTTTTTCCGCTTTTGTTTGTTTTTCTTCTTCTCCTGTGATAGTAACTGGATAATCCTAAAAGCATTAGGTCATATCAGTAGAGAAGTGGTGATGATAGTTTCAATAATGATGGTGATCATAATGTAGTATCTTTGAATTCTAGAATAAATGTTATGAAGTTTACAAGAGAGGCACTGCTTGCGTAAGTGTAAGCAGTGGTTTCGATAAAATATAGAAGCTACTCTTCAGCTACAATTTACTTTCAATTTTTTTGGAGTTTTTGTTCTAGACTTTTATGGAAAGGGTCAAAATGCCTGAGCAATATTTGTATCGACAAGCCAGCAGATCATTTTTAGTATCAATAAGGAGAGAGGGAAAGGGTACAGAGTGCACGACACCCTCTTTCTACAGTAGTAATCTCTACCAGGTGATCACTAATTATGGCACTCGCTCATTAAAGGCTACAAATGAACAACTGGTTCATATTTTAAACCGAGGGTGGATCAGTCAGCTGAAAAAGAGCGCTAGTGTACACTTCACTCTGCATCTGCTGTCAGCATAAAGCCAGGTTTGAAGCCCAACATCAAAGCCAGAGGAGCCTCTGAGCTGGAGCACTTGTTATTCTGAGGATGTCTGGCAGCTTATCCACTCACTAGCTTTATCAAATCACCTTGGAAGAATTGCCCTCAAAAATGTAGTTGTCTGAGTGAATGTCTTGCTGTGATTGTGTTTTAACCCCTGTGTGTGGCTGTCTTTTAGAGTATGAATGTAAAGTAAGATTCTGTGTGAATGAGTGCCTGTACAGAGGATAGAAAGAGGAACTGTGGGTAACCTCTACTGTGTCCTTCAGACAGAGCACAATGTTGTGTCTTTGATATGGCTGTGTCTTTGAATAGGTGATACTTCATCCATCTTATGTACCATTCTCCCTGACTTTTGTGCATTGTGTATATATTTTAAAACAGCATGGAAAAGGATTTATGGGTGACCTCAAAGGAACCTCACTTGGATTTAACACTTTATTTATGTTCAATCAACCAGTATTTTGATTACACCTGAATTGCATACAATTTTAGGAATGTATGCAATGACCTGATAGAAGATCAGGCGTCTAAATGGGAGCTGTCAGGGTATTTCTGCTGTTGGGTGCTGTCTGCTCTGGTAAGCCACTGAGGGAAAAAACAAATGTCACCACAATGCTCAGTCAAAGTGAACGGTGCATGGATACTACCAACAAACACAGACAGCAGTAAGTCCCTTGCTATGACAGGAAGAGCAATGTTGGGAGATGTGGAAGGCAAACTGAAAAAAAAGCTCATTATATGGCTGCTAAAAATCCCAGATAATTCTAGGAAGTTCTGTGCATTGGTGAAAGTGTTTAATTTTAATGGTGACATAATGTGCGGACGTGCTACAGAATGTGAAATAGAGGCTTTACGAACGTGCTGTATTGAGGGTGAAAGTAAGTCGGAAATTGTGTGCGGAATTGTAAAGAAGTCATCACACGGTGGCGGTTATTTAGGAAGAGTGACGGATTAGCAGGTGTATTCTTGAGGAATGTTGATAAGGAATTTGTGCAGTAAAGTAAGCAAGAATTTTGGCAGAGTTGTACGCGGCATGTGGGTATGATAATGAATGTGAGACAAAGAGGCACTGTGCGCTATTTAGGACAGAGGGTCTATGGAGGAAATTAGTTGGAGGGCTTTGCATTTTTTTTTTTTTTTTGAAGTCTTTCATTTTTCTGGGCTTTTCCAGAGGGAACTTCACTCAGTTTAAATTTGGATATTTTGTCCTTGTAGCAGATCTTGTATTGCAGACCTACAAATATCTATTTTGAAAACCCAGTGCTCTGCCTCTTGGGGGAATCTGGTACAGCCTAGCATGGGTTCCAAGTGTGCATTACTAACTACTGCATTATATAAATGTGTCTGCACAGCACGCAGCACATGGTGTTGTATCTGTGAATTTCCAAAGTTGATCATAAGTACACTTTATGAAAGGAAAGAACTTGAAGCACAATACAGTGACTGAGTGACAGGAAAGCAATGAGACATAATAGCATTTTTTCTCAGTAGAGCTGCAAGTGATAATCACTTTAAAAACAGAGTATAAAAAATTTATATTTCTGAAGCTGGTACCAGCAATTTCTTGGGTTAGCGATTATGAAAATGCTTGCAGATGAATCTCCACTACCTCACTGACAATTAATTGCAGCTCTTTTTTAAAAGGAGATTTTAAGAAAGTAACTTACAAAAATAACTCCCAACACCCTTTGTCAGTTGATCTAAATTCCTCCATAGATTCCTTAGTCCCAAAACCCAACCAGTCCTTACCTCTGTAATACTGAAGAATGCCACAGCAAGTTGTCTGATGGTGATACTGCAAGTAGACAGACTAGAGCAGAAAATGTTACATCTATGTGAAATGTGAAATGAAGAACAAAGTTAAATGCTTGACAGGAAGGTCGAAACGGAAAAGTACAGCTTTGTGATGAATGTGAAGCAAAAAAATGTAGAGAAGTTAAGCAAAATCCAGAGAACAGAATGCAGCTGTTAAGTGAAACTAGAGATGCTCTTGAATGTGAAAGTTATGGGAGAAAAATATCTGGTGGTCCAAAGAGTAGAAAAGTTATTAAGAGTATCTTTGTTATTGCAGTTTGAAGAACTGTCCTGCTTTGCAAGTGAGAATACATTTATGGGACATCAGGTCTCGCAAAGCTAACAGAAAGGTGGTAACATGGAAAATAAAAAGACTAATATAGTTTATGTGCCCACGCATGAGAGGTTCAAAGTCATAATCCCTGTCCCACACAGATCCCCTTAACCACAGTACCTACAGCCCATTAAGTTTCTTTTCAACATCACATTGCCTGTGTAGGTGTGGATACTTTTAATGTCTTTATAAGGTCTCTCTGTGTGTGTGAGTGTGCTTGTGTGTGTATCTATGACTAAGAGTATGGTAAGACAAGACAGAGAGGCGAGGAGAAAAAAAAGAAAGGGCATGAGACTGAAACAATGATCGATAGACTCAATAAAACGCAAACGAGAAAAACAGCCACCCTGCTATAGGTGCAAAAATCTCCCCAAGGTCTGCCAAAGACAGGGAAATCCATTTGATCATGATGAATTCAGAGGGATGTTGTTTGATTTCTACCTGTAAACCCAACAAAGAAGCCACATGGACAACACCAGAAGGAGGAGTTTTTCTCATTTCCTTTGGGCCTCTACATTAACAAAACTAGTTTTCTCTTATTTGAAACAGTGTACACATCAGTAGCCATAATCTCCTTGAAGAAACACATCTGCTCAAAAGTAAGCCAGATGCATAACATAAACCACCTTACACTTTAAATATTTTTAAAAAACTGGAAACACATTGAACCTTAAAAGCTATGGGCATCACAAATGTTTGAGAATCCAAAGTTTTATTGCACTGTACAACAACTACCAACACCCAGGTGGAACAAATCCAGGTAACATTTGATTTGAGATGTATGAACAAGTCATTTTCACATTTTTACACTGAATGCTGTACAATAATACCATGTTATGTCAGAATATGTTAGTGGTGATCCATGCATTACATGAGTCCATTCTGAGCTATGCACCTTTTGAGTTTTACATTTTACAAAATCTGCATATAGGATTTTCTTTTATTGTTTTCTAAATA
>VVAS01047746.1:0-12859 GCA_015103295.1 Ptychochromis oligacanthus
TTTTAATGTGGCATAATTTAACATTAGAGTCTGACTCCTCTTGGATTGTGACGTCTGTGGTTAGGGTGGATTGATTCAATTTGAGCAAAGAGCTAGTGTGGTAACCATGACACTATGAGCCTGCTCTGGGATCTTTCAGACATGATGTCGTTTCCTGTAATGCCAAAAATGAATAAAGATTTGCTTTAAGTCAGATCTTCCACTTTAATACTAAAAAGGAGATGGATAAACATAAGTCAGCAGTAGATTCTTAGTGTTAGTTATTATTTTATGCAAACCAAGTTAGCAACAATGTAAAAACCTCTCAATTATTTTAAGTGTAAGTGTCAGTCTTGTTTTTTTTGTTTGTTTTTTGGGTTTTTTTTTTATTCAGTGTACAAATTTGACACCTACTTCTTTGAATTCTTGAGTTTATTGAATAATACAATTGTGTTCACAGTAACAATCCACTTGGAACAAGCCATTATGGTGAATTTGCAAAATAAGGTACAGGCAGTTCTTTTTTTCTTTTCATAACAAGAGCCCTCATTCAGGGAACACAATGTTCCAGTAATGCTTACTCTAGTTATGGCTCAAGTGTAAAATTAATAAAACAAAATTTGGAAAGCTGCAAACACCAACACACCTATAATAACCATCTCAATAAAGGCTGTTGATTGTTATGTCTGGCATGTGTTTTGTAGTGTTAAGCCTAAGGCAGGAAGAATGCTTAGAATAAAGCCTAAAGAGAAGCAGGGTGCCCCTGCTGAGGTCATCTCACTGATCTCAGATCTGATTTTATTAAACTAGCTAACCACTGTTTAAGGGAAGGACACTGAACACTACTTTCTCTATCGGAAATGATCAAAATTTCCCATGGACTTTCTTCTTATTTAAATTAAATGGAATTCCTTAAAATTCCTAAAAGAAAATTTGGCATCTCAAAGACATGAGCCGAATGTAGTGGCACCAAAATCTCAAGAAAATGTAAACTTAGCAAATGGGAGAAAGCTATAATTCTTAATTCCCCAGTTATTCAAATATACTGAGATTTCTGTATGTATGGATATTATATTATTACCAGGTAAGTATTACCCATCTTAGGAATGGTGTTATAAAAATGTAAATTACATCAGAACCAAACATTTAACTCAACTGGCCATAGCACCAAACAGAAGCACATGTTTTGTGTAAAGGGACCAAAGCAACAATTAAAATTATAATTTTGCTCACTGTACAGGCAGCGTTATACTGTGGCATGTGTACCACCTTTTATTATTCTCATGGTGGAATAACTTGTAATGTTATTGTCACTGCTACGGTGATAAATTGCCTCAATAAAAATACAAAACATTGATAACAGCAATATCAAAACACCTTACATTCAGATACTGTAGATTACACTACAACAAGCTTTTTGCATAAAAATGTGTGACTTAGGTCCTGTACAGTATCTCAAAATATAAAAGCTTCTTTTTATATTTCACAACAAGTGGATGCAGGCCATGCAACAGATTGCTTATTATCTACATATAAAATATCAAGTCAGATGATGACTCAAAGTCCCCGTGCCCCCCTTTTTGTCAAGTATCACAATCTTCCTGCGGCACTCTTGTCGGTGGCACTCGGAGAATCAAAAGGATTAAAGTGGCAGAATTCCCTCTGCTCTTTATAGCCAGTAGGAAATGTACTAAAAGGCTGGAAGAGGTGGCACCATGTGGCCACTTTTTCTCCTTGACAATCAAGAGAGTGGGTTGCTGATTCTCACTTGTGTTGGTATAGGATGCTGCCCTTCCCCCCTCAGGCATTAATGGCTCCCAGTCCACATGTGTACTCTAGGGATTCATAATAACACTGGTGGCGTCCTCTTTTTCTCTGCGCTGGAAGGTGTCGTGAGCCTGCTCCAGATCCTCTATCACCGCCAACAGCCGAGCAGCGACACTCTGACATGGCTTCATTTGCTGAACAGTACATTCAGCACCATCTATGACAGAAACATGTAGATAAATTGATGGTTTTTTTTCTTTATTAATTTAATCATCCTGTAAATGTCACACCCACATAGAATCTAGGGGGATAATAATAATGACAACAACAATAAAAGCACTTGATAAAAAAATAACATGATAAAAAAAAAGTTACAGTTTAGTGTCACCTGGGTGAACGTTAGAGTTGATCTTCTTTTCTTTATTGCATGCTGTCTGATCACCATCAGACATCTCCAGATATTTCTTCCTGCAGTATCAGTCAGAATCATACCATATGATCAAACAGTGACAGTTAAATATTGAGTCATTGTAATGTCAAAAACCATCAAGAAGCAGCACAGCAGTGCATTCCTGTATAGCAACATAGACCTCTAGTGTTCGGTAAAAGAACTGCATCCAAGCTGAGGATGTTGTCAGACACTGACCTGAGTTTGTCTTTGCCCTGCAAAATCTGCTTGTATATCGTCTGACTCTCTACATCAGGATCCAGTGGGTCACTCCAGTCACCAAGTGTCACAGCTGAGTGGGTTCTACTGCAGCCTGCAACTGAGACCCAGCCTTTTATTCAACTCTAGCATTCTACATAGTCTGAACTTCACATAGCTAAATATAACATATCCTTCTAACGATTATTTTAATCCTTTTAATTGAGGTCTCTACAAGTTCATACATAATATTTAATGGAATAGCTTTAGTAGCAATCAAACCCCAACTTCAGGTACCAAAAAATCTAAAAGTTTAATCCCACATTCAAGACAATGAGTAAATAAAATTGATCAAAGGAAATCTGTGTGATTTGGAGAGAGCAACAAAAACATTTCAGAAATTGAGGATGAGGATAAATATGGATCACCAGCCAGCTACAACATGTAGTAGAGTGGAAAAGTTTTGTCATGTAATAAGCATGTGCTTTGGGAGGTTGTTAGGTCTCTACGAGTTTGGCGTTTTGGACATATTTCAATACATTTATAATAAACAAAAGTGTTTATCTTGAGTCCTCATTGAAGTAGCATTATAAGTAATAACTGCTGGATTACCAGCTCGGTCTGCCTGCAGGCAGCACGTCCACTTGCCACTGCGATGAGCCCCTGGGTGAAAAGAGGGCAGCATGCGTTCATTGTAGATGCTGACTTTCCTGATCGCAGAAAGCCACTGGTTCAGCTCATTTACATTCTGTTTGGAAAAGTTAAAATACCATGGACCATGAAGTTACTGGCTCCTTAAAGTCAAACTGAAATCAAAGCAGCAGAAAAAAAAAACTGCAATTTAAATGTAATCAGCTAAAAAGCCTTCAGGGATAAAGCACATCTTTGTGACAGAAGTAAAATAATATATTTATTTACTTTTTTATTGAAAAAAATAATTATTTTTATTTTGTTATAACTCTAATCTACAAATATAGAAAACTGTCAACAACATAGTTGCATGACCTGTGTAAATAAAATGGACAAACTCAAAAAGGTCATGCACTTGTTGGTGACTGGGTAGTGTACAAATGCACCTTGCACTGGATGTACATGGTGTGCAGCTGTCCATCGTTGTCGTGGGTGATGACCTGCATTACATTCTGCTGCTGAAAGGCATTTTCATCCACCCTCTCCACGGCGCACACACACTGAATAGGGATTGAAGAGCGCACCTGCAAACCACAACACCAATTAAGACAGGTATGCACATGCTGGTAATGATGTATCAAGCTTTCCCTTAGGCAGATTACACTAAGGTTTTATTGAAATAAAGGTAATATCTGATCACAGAGCAAAATAATGAAGCGGTTTCTCATAATGAAATATTTTGCACTCATTAAGCTACGAGAAATAGTGTGAGACAAGGAGGAAGTGAGGATGAGCTCACTGTGGCAGCAAAGGCTACTTTAAAGTGCAAATCAGCTACTTCCAGTGGGAGCTCATCTGACTGAGACTGGAGTGCTCCAACATGGAGAAAAGGGGCCAGGACATTGTCTCCAATCTGATTTGCAATGTTCGTATGAATATCCATAGCCTTCAATTAGTCCTTGCCTTTATTCCACTCACACAAAGCAGAGACTGGCTCAAAGAGAGACATTTAGTGACTAGAATGTTCTGCTCCCCTCAACCGTCTCCCTCTCTCTTACAGTCTCTAGTTAGTAAATGAGGGGAGATCATTATCACAGGTTTAGGCACCACTTTGTAATAAAAGCAATGATGTTCTCATAAGAAGACCAACACAAATACATTAAAGCAAAGTTCTGGATGACTAAAATATTTACTTTTTGTATGTGCCAAGGCAATGAATGCCCTTCAAAGGGCACAAACGGTGACTAATTCATCATAAGAAGGCATATTATACTTGTGTTTTTATTATTGTTGTGATTGCTTTTGATTATTTTATCCAGAAGTCAGAGAAGTATAAAATTAAAAGCAAGACCTGACACAGTGGCTGGTTGCCAAAATGGCTAGTAAAGTAAATATAAATATTATATAATATAAAACTTCTGCTGGCTCAGTACCAACCTGCCAATCAGGAGTCTTGGCATAAGACAATGTCTCACTTGTCAACCAGAAGTAACGTTTCTTAAATGCAAAGCGAGATAATAGCTGGGGTCCTTCTGCTTTGTGTTTGTGGAGGTACCCTTCTTTGACTGTGACTGAAGCTGTGAATACAACCCTCTGAGGCACTTCAGATGCTGTGTAGAGAAAGGGGAAAACAGATATAAGGAAAAGCTGTTTATAATCCATATGTAACTGCACATTCACCCAGATAGACACAAGGTGGTGCTGTGTCAATAAACAAACAGTATACATTCATTCCTTGAACTGCACTCTGTTACACATGGTGCCTTAGTCTTGTTCCATCACCCCATGAGGGATGGCTTCAAAGAGGAATAATAAGCGTCCACTTCTGTCCAACAAATTCACCTCAAGAGCATTAAATGTCAAACTGGCCTTTAGGGGAAAAAAGTGGGTGTGATGTGAAGATGGAGGTTGAAACATGATATGTCAGAGAGGGAAGATGTTTCACAACAACAGCCTTACTGACACATGACATTAAAAAAAATAGACAGGACATGTTGGGTAACCAGTGTGGCAGCTTCTCACTTCAGCTCCCTGCCAGCTCATTAACTATGTCATCTCTTTTCTAGACTTCCAGCTAGTTATGAATATTTCACTGCAGGGCTACAGTATTGTTTCACCTATATCAGCTGGAAGCTGCTTCACTGGCAGGTGGCTTGTGGCTGATTAGCTCAACAGCATGACCTCTGGACTTGTCTTTTGATTACACATTTAGTGATGTGTTCAGTGGTATCAGCCTTACCAGTGTCATGATCTATGTCAATTAACTTGTCCAGGAAGTCCTTGACAGAAGCCACACTGCGAAGTATGATGGGATGAAGAGGCGCCATCCACTGTTCTTTTCCGTGGCCGAGTTGAAGCCCCAAGTTGCCAACACTTTGTAGTGCCTGGCAACCATAGAGACACAATATCAACCACAAACTCACATCTTGATCACATCAAATCTTTAGTAACTGACAGAAGTGAGGCAGTGACTGCATATCTCAAAGTCGAAGATCAAAAGGGTCCCTGGGGCCAAGCATGCTGTGAGGCCCTTTGTCCGGCCCACACCTGGCCTAGGGTGAGGAGGAAGTCCCCCTCTAGACCTCTCTCTGATGCTTGGCTTTGAACTGCAGTCTGGTTGCAGCACACAGAGGTAAAAATAGCATGTTTCCTGTCTCTGTAGAGGACCCATGGCAACAGTTTTTCAGCACCATGGACAGCAACCACAGAAGCCATACGTGGGAGTGAAATGAGATTTTAATTTTCTTTTAAAATTTGGCTCTAAGACCCCTGGTTTTTATTATATCAAAGGTGTTTCTCTTAGTTACATTAAAGTTATAACCTGCTGTCAGACACAAGGAAACAGTTTTCAATAGTATGTTTCATTGGTAATCTGATCCATTTCCCATTTAAAATGGGGTGTAACGTGAGAAGGATGTTTTATGGCCATACTCTGTATGGTTGGTGAAAACACGATATGTGCTGCTTGGGTAGGAGTAGTTATGAATTTTAAATGTTTCTTATATGCCTCTGGGTTGCTAATAACAGGTAATTTTAGTGCCATTCTTCTGGATATTATCAGCAGATGAGCTGATCTAAATTCCAGCCCACATCAGCTCAGCTGATTCCCTTCTACACATCCTATTGGCAAATCTCATATGGTGCATACAATTTAAGCTTCTTCAGCTTGCATACAGCTGCTGCTGCCTCTGCAAGCTGCTTTGCAAACCCACCTCTATCCCAGCTCCTCCATTTGAAGCTATACATGCTACATTCAGCTTAATCAATGTCATGTCTGTTGTTACTGACAGCTGCTCTGGGCATCTTGTTGCTCCTCTTCCTACTTTTAGACTTTCCATGTGGGTGTACGGAAGGGTGAGGAGGTCTCAGACCAGAGCAGAGTCACAGTGCCAAATATAAACTACTGAAGATTGAATAACAATCTTATTTTGCCTATACTTGCGAAATTAAAAAAAATAGGCACATGCAGACTTACATTACATAATTACCAAAAAAAAAGAAAAAGCTAAGTGTGGCTCACTGCTCTATCTACCTGTACATAATACAAACATTGTATGTATCGTATCCCTGCTTTATATTTTATTTGTTTTACATCTAGAACATTAAAATCACTTGCCTCTGTCAGACAGCATGTTGCCTCACATTCAAGGCCTCCACCACTTTACTGTTTGTTTTTTTGCTGCACTTAAGTGTGATGTCTGGACATGAATAAATTATTCACAGCCGTGTCAGTGTGTATGTCTGTGTTTTGAATCATACCTTGGCTAGTAGTAACAGTGTCCTGCTTGTACGTGTGTCAGCGTGCTGGTCTCTCAGCTGAAACAGTTTAGGTGTGAGGATTGCAGGAGCAAAAAAACGCAGAAAGAAGAATCCACTGATGGCCAGGTACTTCACATCCTGCAAAAATTGGGACGAGTCACTGAATGGTGACAAACCGCCTCAGGATAAGCTGCAGGTAAAAGTACCTACAAATACACTGACATACTTTCCTCTGTGTCATTTGTTTCACACTAACCTCATTCTCAGGCTCGGTAAATTGCTCCTCTACTCGTTTGTGCAGCTGTTTGAAGGCCACTCTCATTACAGGAGGACACTGATCGACTGAGCTCACAATTGATTCAATGATGCTGGTCAAATAGCTCTGCAGCATCTCCACACTGCTGTCCCGCACCTCTGCCTCTGACACGGCACCCTTAAATGAAATCCTTCTTCAGAGACAAAGAAAGATATTGTAAACAACTGAATCGCTGAGATCTGCTGAGTAAACACAGCCATTCAAGACCATATTTAACCCCACAAAGTAATTAAATAGACTCTAATCTACTCTCTAACACAATGGTTTGTATAAAGCGATAATGTTCCTGTTCCTAATCATGTCATTACACATGAGAATGAGTGCTCTATTGAAAATGTCTAAACAGATAAATAGAGATAAATAGAGGGGACAAAATAAGATGATGGTACGCAGATCTACTGCAGACACAGAGAACGTTAGATCCTGGATCTCCCTCCATGTCAGAGATAGATATCTCAAGGGACTCATGGCAGTTGCCAAGCAACAGCCATCCCCCTTTTACATTTTGTTTTTCATTTTCTCACATTGATGTCTTTCTCTCAGGGGTGAAATGTAAAGGAAGTGGGCAGTCTCCTGTGTCAGCTTTTCCATTTTACCATTTTAACACATAATTTGTCAACAGCACGCCTAAACCTGCAACCCAGAATCCCCAGTTGTCATTTGTAGCAAACCTTCACTGTTATTAGGTCGGAATATGATTATGGGATCATGATCCAGCAGGATATGTTTTAGGTCTGATTTACCTTGTGCGGTTCAGGTCGATCTTACATGGGTCAAGTTCAATGTACTTTTTCTCATCAAAGATGCGGTTGATGATGGGCTTCAACACCTCATGCAGATACAGCATGCCAACAGCCTGACAGCAAAACAATATCATATGTTAAAGACATCTGTTATGGTCACTGTCATGTCTTTAGTTTTTCTTGATCTTTCCCATGTTTCTAGTGCCTTAGTCTTTTGTGTCTCCCTGTCTCTGTCTTCCTTGGTTTATCTGTTTGTTTTCCATGTCTCACTTTTAATTTACAACAAATTCCCTCCTATGTCTTTGATGATCAGTTTTCCTCGACCTTGATAGGAAACATCCCAAGATCAAGTAAAGATACAGTTAAAAACTACAAAGTCCCAAAGATGGACTACAAAATCTTAGATGCTGCACCCTGTTTGTTCTTATTATGTTGTTTTATGAAGGCTGTATACATCCAAGAATTTCTAAAAATACATTATAACATTATCTCCTTTACTTTTATAAAGGACGGCCCAGTCTATCCTTTGCTAAAGGAGGTAATAAGGGGAGCACTAAAGCAGCTTTCCTTAACATTTAAAGAATTTAACTACCTCCTATTATGGCTGCAGATACTTCGGGGTCACTTCACTCAGCAAAATTGATTATTCAACCACAACTTGTGTGTCTCCTCTCAGTTAGCTTGTCAAGCTAATCATCTCCTGTCCTGCATCTTTCTTGTCTGTTTCTTGCCTCTTTTTGGATCCCCAGAGTTTTTTACTTTCTCTTTTTACATTAATGTTGTTTAACTGATGGACTTTCTGTTGAACATTATTTGAATTTATCCTGCCCAACTCAGCAGCCCCTTATGTTGTCATATTTTTCTATAAATCACATTAAAGTTACTTTTACACTTGCCATGCTATGCATGCTTTTTTTTAAAAAATCTAAATTGCAGAGAGCAAAACCAGGCAAATCATGCTTTCTCTTGCAGCAGAGACAGAATGATCATGTTCTTACAACTCCTGGAATAACAATAAAAAAAAGAAAACTTCAGCGCACCTTCATGAACTGTTCCATGGCCTTGGAGGCAAGTGAGTTGGATCGAAATAAAGTGTTTGGATCAGCTATGAGAGAAAAAAAGAAACATTTTTTTAACTGCTTACAATATTAACACCGCATCTTATATATGAGTGAAATTAGTGGACATAAATAAAGGAAAGTGATTGTGATTTCTTCCTTTATCTGAATCATGTAAAAAGTATGAAGGGTGCTATTTGGTGTCTTTAAAGAAATTCACAACAATAGTTTTAAATAAAAAAAAAATAAGGGTAAGAAGCTCACCATACACTCCAACAATTCACTGCTCATTTCCTGTCATCTAGCTATTGCTGTGCCTAAAAACACTTTTGATAGATGACAGTGGAAATGGAGGGGAAAGGATCATACTATTGCATCCAGTAGCTCCCAATCAATTTAATGAAGCTTCACATAGACCCTCATCAGGCACATAATTATGCTTGATGAAAAAATCTAAGATTGAAACATTGCTTCCTCAGAGTGGAAGCTTTTCATACAGTGTGTGGAGCACTTGTCTGTTCCTGCCCTCATTTCACTTCTTCCTCCAGGCTCATTTATACATTTCTTAAATATCTATGCTTTCTGTTTAGTTTGATGCATGTCTATCTTCCAAGAACAAATAGTCCAGAGTCACAACTGAGGGCAGACTGACCTTGCTGCAATGTCATGTGAGTCGTGTGGTGATACTAAAATATCCATGGTGACACGACTGGGTTGCCAGGTAAAATATTTGGACCTATGGGGAAGGGTAGGTTTTTACTGCTGCCCGTTGGGTGTACTGTACGTTTTTTCCGTGCCTTGCCCCCCCATGTGCCCAAACTTTGTGCACACGGGATGTATTCCTGATCAAGCAGTTACCGTTTGGATCATGTGGAGTTGCTATGGAAACTTAAGCACTATGCTTATTAGCAGAAACTACACCAACAGAAACCAAAGACCAGAGCTCAGTGTGAATTATCATGGGAATATGGTGCGGAGGCAAAAACATGACTAATCCACACCATAAAACAGCCAAGGGAAGACTGTTGGGTGAGTAAATAATTGGCACTGGGGTAGTAAATATAGTGTTGGTAGGCTTTTACTGCCCACACACAGACCATCACTGCAGTGTTCAGAGACCTTAATGTCAATTCAGCAGCAGCCCCAGAGGGTCTCTGGAGAGTGGAGCAATAACAGCAAACCGACATGTCCCTAACTCTGACAAATACAAATACTGACTAACAGAAATAAACTTAGATCTTACACTGTATATTCAAAGTGCAGCCACAGTTATTATATGTAATTTAGAGGGCAAATACATAATCATCATTCTTTAACAAGAACACATAAATTCTGGGTGGGTTATCTAAACTACAAGATGGAGTACATGAAATAAAAAAATTTTGAGTTTACACTTTTTCCCTTAGTCTTACTGGTGTGGTTGACCTCCCGGGTGTTAAGGTAATCCAGAAAGGGTACCACCAGTCCTTGTCCCAGGTAGATTTTCACCAGAGTCATTGCCACATCCTGTCTGCTCTCAACTGTGGTCACCTCCTCCAGCATGGTCAGAGCACTGCTATCCTCCACCTGTTGAAAGGAGAACTCAGGTCACGAGTTAAGAATTTTTGTGCCATTGGGAAGCTGGATAAATGAAGAAAGTGAGGTCAACTGTAAATTAAATGTAGATCAAGGGAAAACACTACAGAGGAAAACATAATGCAACAGCAGTCCCCTGAAATGTTGAGTGACTGAGTGGTCAACAAATGAATATCAGCACTGAGGAGGAGCTGTCATGCTGACCTCTGTAGGGGAGATTACCGACTCAACCAGAAGGTCGATGAGTGGCTGATAGTACATGGACGGCAAGATCTGATCCTCCACCAAGCGCACTTTGAGACGCAGCGCTCCCAGCTTTCCACTGGAAATAAAGGAAAATACCACAAGACTTTAGATTTTCAGTGATCACAATAATGTCGGGCTCTGGTTAGACATTTGCATATACTTTGTTTTTAATAAGGTGTCAACAGTTTATTGGAAGAAGAAATCCAGTTAAGGGAATAAATAAAACTGAGAGTACACTTGTAAATCATTCTGCTGTTGGCAAGGACATTTTCTAAACACAAGGCTCAACATGTAAGGGGAAAAATGTTGCACCGATTGGTCACAGTGTGGTCTAAATCAAGAGTGGATTAGAGTGTAAAAACTCTTTCAACAGTGAGTCATTTCCTAATGAACCTGTGAAATTCACTTTACTTTTGTGGTTCACTTAGCCTGCTTTGTTCTAAAATTATCTTAGAAAGCAGATGCTGTCACAGAGCTGGCTATACATCTGTGAATGTGCATTTAAGAGCATAAAAGGGAGCCAGGAAGAGAACAAATGCTTCCCTTGGGTGCATTTAAGAAAAGACACAGTTATTGCTGCTACAGTTTCAGTCTTGATGGTTTCCAAAAGCAAAATGCCTCTCTCTACAGCCACACAAAATCACCACATTGTACAAACAAGCACACCCATAATCCTCACCCAGCATCAACCTCATTGTTTCCCAAGGGTAGCAAACGAAACCAGCCCTCTAAATGAGGTGTCTTGTGCAAACAAGCAAAGGGGATTTCCACCTATGGAAAAGAAAGAACAAGCAAGCATATAATATCAGATAAGAATAAAAGAAAAATATCTTTTATTTTATAGTAGGAAATATTGTACTCAATTATAAAACCTTTTGGAAGCAATTAATGACATGAAATTTAATAAATGTGAAAAAGTATTAGAATTATGGCATCCTCACCTTTCCCAGAAAGTCATTCTTGCCCACCATGTCCCAGTCCCAAACCTGTACAGTAACAGTTCCTTCCTCGCCCAACTCCTCTGGATCCAGCTCCAGCTCTAAGGTCTCACCCCAGTGAGGAAAACGGGTCTTCTTGATAATCTGAAACCCAGCATTAAGAAATGGAAAGAAATCCAAAGATCAAACATTTAAATTATATACAATCAGGCAACCATCAATCACAACAGAAGAAATCATAATTCAGACTTCAGTGCAACCTAGATATCCCGTTCATGCATGCACACAGATCTCACCGAGGTCTCTGCACTACGGTTGTTGAAAATAACTCTTGCAAAGGGATCAGAGGTTCCAGAAATGTCTCTTGGAGCCAAGTCTCTGTGGGTATCACCAGACCAAAGGAGAGGAGAAATTATTAATTCACAAAAATGCTCAGCTAACTCTTACTACCTGTTCTGCAAATTAAATTAATGTGCTTTAGCAAGGAAATAAAGCTAAATCTCTACCTCCTTTTTGACCTTATTCTTTCAAACTTAATTCACATTCATCAGAGCATGTTTGAATAACATAGTGTCAAGTCCTGATTGACATGCTCATTAGTGCCCTGCCTGAGAAGGAAAGATTGTAGCCTGGGACACACAGATGGGGCAGCGAGTGGTGTGACAGTGGCAGTGTGACTCAGAAGGGAGTGTGGAGGCCTGCAGGGTGATGGTGATAAGAGTTCAGCTAAGAAATACTAATATACTGCCACAGCTCAACTACAAGGAGCTCAGCTACACAAACGTAACTACATGTGAGGTTATAATATGATGGTTCTACCACTCTATCAACTACATTTTCACATGCCCCCATGGCTATCCTTAAGTGAACTCATCTTCCTGACATTTTCTCAGCAGTGGCAGGGTTTCATTTTACCTGGCTTCAATTACTTGACACCGCAGATTGATCTTCTCTGTATCTTTAAGTAGCTCCAGACCCAGATGGATCTCTCCTTGGACTTCTTCATCAGGGTCAACCCTTGTGAGATTTAGCCAGCAATCTAGCCCTGTCCACAAAGCACAAAAAGACATTAATCTCTAAAGCATTAAACACTGAAATCTCTAAAGCATTAAACACTGAGAAGAGCTAACAGAGATGACAACTTTGAATGTCATTTTTTTTTTTTTTTAAAAAAAACTTTTTTTTTAATTAGCTTTTCAATT
>VVAS01047748.1:0-10629 GCA_015103295.1 Ptychochromis oligacanthus
AGTAAGAAAATCCGTGGTAAGAAAACACTCACTAAGTTTTTTTTTTTTTTTTTAAATGCACGACGTTAAACCATCCCCTGAAACCAACCTTTTCCCTTTGTTTAATATTCTCCGCGAACACCGACAACAAGTACCTGCCTGATACTCTGGGATTAGAGCCAACCGGCATATTAGTAAGCAAGCTAGTTAGCACGAAGGCTAGTTAGCACTAGCTCATTCCGTTCCCTCATTCAGTGAGGTTAGCTTAGCTGCACACTAGCAGAGACAAATAGCCAAGAGCAGCTTAGCGAATTCAAACTCTTTTTTTTTTCTTTTTCTTTTTACGTGGGCCTCGCTGCCATTTGTGCTAACACTTCACTTTATGCCGAATAAACTGAACGTTGTACTTAAACACTTAAAGAAAACATCGACGCTGTTGTTCAGTTAGAGCAGGAATGTTGAGCCACAGTTCAAAGTGGTTCGTTACAGTGCTGTGCTTACGTGGCACGCACTGATTGACTAATGTTATATCAGATGTTGCAAAACTAGGGTTCCCGGACCCCCGGAGGTCCTCCACAGGTAATGAGAATTCGTGATGAAATTGTTGTTATTCAGGTAGCAGCTTTATTTGTTCCCCATGCACTGTAATGTGGAGTGTCGACAGGGAGCTGGAGCTGAAGGCAGAGATTATGCAAGATAGGGCTCTCATTATCGCATTATTACTATTATTATTATTAATATAATTATCAGTATTATTATTGTTTATACCGAGAAGCATTCACGAAATTGTTTAACCTATTCATTAAGGGTGGGTATATAAAAGAAAGACTGCTCATTTATTATGGAAATATATCTACATGTTGGTTTCAGTGGAGAAATACTGAAGAGCAGTGGGCCACTCTCCACATTGTGATCATGTGTTCACATGCACTATTATAAAAGTATAAACCCTCATGTTGTCCCCCATATCCCATCAGTGCGTGCTCAGTTCAGAGATGAGCACTTGTTGAGCACTTACAGTGTTTACCGCTGTTATGTCAAGGTGCGGCCATTGCCAGAGGTTGCAGCCGACTTGGAATGAGCTGGCAGACAAATACAACAGCATGGACGACCCCCCGGTGTATGTGGTCAAAGTAGACTGCGTCCAGGACACCAAATTCTGCTCCAGTGCCCACGGTGTTAGAGGCTACCCTACGTAAGTACTAGACTCACACCAGCTGCCGCCTCATATCCTGGCCTCATCAGTCGACAACAGTTATTGGTCGACCTCGCTTTCATTTTTTTTTTTTCCTTCTTCTTTAATGTCAGTTTACAGAAACGCAACATAACGCAATACAGATTCTGAAGCATTTAGGCTCATTTTCATAACTGATTGACAGAGGAGTGACACATTGACCTGCATTTGGTTAAATCTTGATGACGTCCTCTTAAAACTTGGATGTTGCCCCACGCATTCCTATGACTGCAAATGCAGCAGTTACTGGGTAATCATTGACAAGAAATCTGTTTTTATAGCTAAAATTATAGCTCTCTTGTCACGCTGTGAATCATAAATCTGCCATGCTGCGTCTCATGCAGTTCAAAACACTTTCTTGTGTTACGTGCAGGCTTAAGTTGTTTAAGCCCGACCAGGAAGCAGTGAAGTACCAGGGACCCAGAGATCTGCAGTCTCTGGAGACCTGGATGCTGAAGACGCTCCAAGAGGAGCCTTCGGTTAGTGGTTTAATGCTCATTCATTTTTAATCATTTACCACCTCATGTCCTCAAGCCAGTGCAAGAATGGTGCTCATGCTTCTTGTTGCATGTCCTGCAGGAACCAGAGAGTGAACTGGAGCCTCCTAAAGCCCCAGAGCCCAAACAGGGCATGTATGAGCTCACTGCCCTCAACTTCAAGGCCCACATAGCCAAAGGTAAAGATCCAGTAAAAGAGATGATGTATAAGGCTTCAGTTATGCAACTTAATTAGCAAAGCGGCTTTGTGTGTTTACGCAGCTGCATCCTGCCGTAACAGATAAGTCGTTTCTGTTTTGTCTTAAGTTGTAAATGTGCTTTCAGTTTTCAGCCACAGCGAGTAGTGTTTTGTGGATCTCACATTAGAGAATGGAAACACCTCATTGCCTTGATTTACATAACTGACATTTCAACACCCGAGTACCCGTGCCGCGATCCGCAGCGTCAGTCAAACCCAGCTGGCTGTAAAACCCTCGTCTCCCGTCACCTCACGTTTCTGGACTTTGAGACAACGACTGCAAAAATAAACACTGCTCACGATAATTGTCTCACTGAAATTACGTCTCTTAAGCTCCACTGAAGTTGAATGTTTTGGTTTTGAAGAAAAATAAATCATTTCTTGTTTGGAGACAAAAATCGGCAGGATATGACGTAGGTATTTTTAAAACGGTGTTTATAGATCCCACCTTCACATCTTGGCAACAGGGCTGCAATAAACGTTGCTTAATTAGTTCGTATAACCTGTAAGATGTGTATATCCATTTACAGCAGGCTATGTTGACTGTGCGGTGAAATCAGCTTTTTACATTATTCAAATCAAACATCTGAACCAATAAACTTCAGCCTCACTTTGGTAGATTTGCAGCAGAGGCTAGCTCAGATTGATTTGTGTAAATGTGTAATTATGTTCACCTGAAAGCTGGTGTACGCTGCTTGTTTTTGTTTTTTCCTCTGTCTAAAATTTTCCTGTTGCCTTTTCTTTTTCTTAAATGGCTTTTTTTCCTTCTGCTTCAGGTGCCCATTTTATTAAGTTCTTTGCACCCTGGTGTGGCCACTGCAAAGCCATGGCCCCAACGTGGGAACAGCTGGCCACCACCTTTGAGCACTCTGACGATGTGAAGATAGGAAAGGTGAGTCCAGATGTTAAAACAGCAGAACAGATGCAAGGACATGGTTTAAAAATTCAGAGAAATTACAAAAGTGTTCAAAGTAATGTCCCTTTTCTTTCCATAAGAAAAGTTTACTTTTTTAATAGTTTTCTCCTGCTAATCCGAGGTTCTTTTTGTAGCACATGGCAGACGCTGTCATCCTTTGTTTGCTCTTTAATTACTTCAGTATCAGGATCCTGCGTGACAGAACAGGATGCTGATTATTTGAGGAGCTAACTATTTGCATACTGCGTTATTGCTCAAACAACTCACAGGGTCAGCGTTTGTAGTAACGTTTCATTCCCTTTTAAATAACACGTTCATGTATTTCTGACCTAGGTGGACTGTACTCAGCACTATGAGGTGTGCTCTGAGAATGGTGTGAGGGGATATCCCACACTGATCTTCTTCTACAATGGACAGAAGGTATGGAAGAAGTTTGGGACTAGCACAGTATCTTCAGAGCCTGTAGATACTTCCATTAGGTTAATTCATACTGGGATACTTAAATATTTAAACACACAACCTGAAGGCAAGTAAAAACCCAGCAAGTTAAGTTAATCACAGCAGAAAAAGAGTCAAAGTTTTCACTGGTGTTTTCACTTAAATCAAAGTGCAATCATCTTATTAAAGGGGTCTCAAAAACATATAGTATATGCCTTTGATATTTGTTGTTTTCTTATAATGTAAAAAAAACAGTGTTCTTAAGGAAGCTCAACCATCTGAGGTCATAGGAATAAAAATAACTGAATTGATGCCTGCATACTTTTCCATCCAAAGAAATTCAAAATGGGCCTTATAGTTATATTGGTTACAATAATTCTTGTATTTATCATCCTCTTTTTGCAGTCAGAACAGTACAAAGGAAAAAGAGACCTGGACTCTTTCAAAGACTTTGTGGACAACCAGCTGAAGGCTGCACTCACTGAGGAGCAAGAGCAGGAACCAAAGGAGGAACCAAAGGCAAATGAGATCCCTGCTGAAGAGCCAGCTGAAGAGGAAGCAAAGGTAGGTGTGCACAACAGAGAGGTGTTATACTCATATAATATATTGGTGTTCTCTTGTGGGTTCCCTCCCCCTTAGTGGGACATTTATATGCCACGTTGAACTGGTGTTCAAAGACTATAAATACACAGTAGCTGCACGCTGTGGTGGTCTTTGATGCAGATCATCCTGTCAGACATTTGGTGGGGTTCTGGCACTGTAAGTTGTAAAGTTACTGTGATCCTTAGAGGAGTTTAATTATGTATTTGTTACACGCCAGAATGAAAGGTTCCAGCACACACATTGACCACTTTTTATGGGTACCATCAGTGGGAATCTGCAGCACACGAGGGGCTGTCATTTCATGTTCCAGTACAACCAATATTTCCTTGGAATCAACACAACACCTACATATGCAGTAGTTACAGTGTAGGTCTTTGAAATTGGCACTCATTTAACTTGTGTTTTGGTAAGGTGAGATATTCTCTGCTAAATGATGCCAGAATTTTACATATATCGTTTGCAGCTATTGCATTCCAACGACTCTCTACAACTGTTTGTTGATATTGATCCTGATAAAGTCCGTCACCATTATGTAGTGCTTTTATTAAGGAGTTGCTGTGGAAATAATAGGGAACATATCCTATGCACATACTTCATAAACTCTCAGTATGTCCAGTAACAGATTAATGCTGTCCTCGTGGTCAGGTAAACTTGGATCCATTTAATTCCAAGTTTATATTCCTGTCCTCTTTCTGTCTGTAGTCCAGCGTTTTGGTCCTGACTGAGGACAACTTTGAGGAGACAATAGCCAAAGGCTTCACCTTTGTCAAATTCTACGCTCCATGGTAAGATGGCCATTGTTGAGACACATCTGGATTTAAGTACATTAATGTAAAATGCCTTGTATGCCTTGTACAATTTGTCAGTCAGTCAGAATGATGTCACTCTTGTGTTATCCTGCTGTCTAGGTGTGGTCACTGTAAGAATCTCGCTCCAACATGGGAAGATCTTTCCAAGAAGGAATTTCCTGGTCTCACTGATATCAAGATTGCTAAAGTGGACTGCACTGTTGAGCGCACACTCTGCAACAAGTACTCTGTAAGTATATCTGAATACCCCCCACCTCCTCATATGTCCATGCAGTGAATGCTTAGCAGTGTGAGGTGCTTTCTGGCACACAGACCCTTCTGCGAGCTCTTTATTTCTGCAAGATTAAGTGTGTTATACTGGATGTAATAAAACTACATGGTGGCTTATCCCACAGCCATAAAATAATACAGCTGCTACACATTTTAATTAGATACTATCAGCTGAAACCCTAAAGCAGACTTGACACTGTTGTCAGTTGGCACACACATTTTCAGCTTTGAGTGATGTCTCGGAGAGGAAAGCCTTGGTTGTTGTCCAATGTTGACAGTGTTGGTGGTGTTCTTCTCTTCTGCAGGTACGGGGTTACCCCACCTTGATCATCTTCAGAGCAGGGGAGCAGGGTGATGAGCATCACGGGGGGCGGGATTTGGAGAGCCTGCACAACTTCGTAATGAGGCAAACGAGAGACGAGCTGTAGAAACGGGCAAAACGGCACTCTGTATCTCTCTCCACGACTCTACTCGACCGCACTGCATGTCTGGCCAGTAGGACGCCACTCTCTCTCAGGGAAGCAACCACATAGACTAGGAGAAGTTGTGATGGAGGCATCGTTGTTTTTACAGAGTCTGATAATTACTGGACATTGTTTATTTTTTCCTGTTAATCAAGATGCCGCTCATTTCAAGTAAAGATAAAAATCTCAATGATCGACCATCCCTCTCTACTCCTCCTAGCATTCTGAATCTGAGGCCTGGACCATGCTGCCCCATCTCTCTGTTACTGATCTTGCTTAGAATTTCTACTGCTTCTGTTTAGTTTTCCTTTCATTCAGGCAACAAATCCTTGGTGTTAAGTCTCCTTAAAATTGTCCCTTGTTGGTATAAAAACATGTGAATTTTTGTATTAATCAGGCCAGGCTTATGTTGTAAGGATTTAGGAACCAGGAGGTGGACAAAGACATGACAGCAGGGTCACTCATTGTCAGTACTGGGGGGTGAAACTGCTGCCCAGGGTGAGCTCAAGAAAATGTCATCTGTCAAACCTGAGTGAAATAGCATTTGCAGTTTTTTTCAGTCCACCTTTCTGTGATTAACCACCATGTTGTAAACTGCACCCACCTGTTAGGCAAATGCTCTTTGACCCAGGTTATGTGGAAAGCATGTGTCGTGTGATGCAGGGCACCATTTATTGTCTAACCCAGGCACTCAAACAGTCTGAGACACAGCAGTTTTTGTTTTTTTTTGTCAGTAAAAGTTTTTATGGATAGCACATGGTCTAAGCAACTCCAGTGACAAAGTAATATTTTTTTTTCCTTTTCATGGGTCATAGTTTGTGCACTACCCACAGATTTTGTACAAAAAAAAAGTGAATAATGGCAAAATGTAACATGAGATTTCGTAATAAATTTTTCTCAAAAATAACTTTGCATTTCCATTTTGTTCTTGCATCTCTGTTAATAACGTATTTGATTTTTCTCTTTTAATAAAAGGTGCAATAAATAAGCTGAGAATGTACAAGTATTTACAAAAAAAAAACAGTCTAAACATGATCACAAATGTAAACAGCAGCTTACCAGAGGTATATTTTGTAATGTATGATTGGTTAGGCACGTAAGGTATTCTGATTCTTATTGGTATTAGTTTTTCATTAAAATATGCTCTAAAAGATTCCATGTCATTCAAAGCTCACAGTTACATGTTCAGTTGGGAAGACGATGCCACGTGACGGAGACAGATGGGCGACAGATTAAAGGAAAAACCAGCCGCTATGCATCACCAGAATATCTTCAGTGCACACTGGCCTTGATTCTTCAGCTCTCTAAAACTACATTAAAGGAAGAGATGACTGAGATAGCTGTTAATATGCTGATCCAAAATCTACCAAAGGTGTTAAACCGGGTTGAGATCTGGTGACTTGAGGGCCTCAGGCTCTATGGAATGGGGGCAACTGTCATTCAAGAAGAGAGCATCCCCATCAAACTAGAAATGTTTCCCTCAGAACAAACTGATCCCCACCTCTAAATGCCCACCGAAAAGCATAAAAGACCCACGAGGTCCCCTCACTGCAGGCTTCGAGCGTTCGGGTTTTTGCCATTAATTTGTCACCTGTGCCCTCAGGGTTGAAAAAGCAAACGGCTAATTTCAGAACGCTGACAGAAACCGTTCTGCTGGCTGTTTGTGAAAGCTAAATGTTATTCCACTATTTCTTGATGGGTTGTCAGGAGTGGAAGCGTTTGTTAACTTTGCGAGTGCAGCAACATGGAAATGGCCATTTGTGGTATGTCCGAGGGATAAGGCTGTATTCTTCGGTTCTTTGGAGAAAAACATCAGTTTAGCCACAACATGCATCATGTTGAACCAGCCCGGTGAATCAAAACTCAGCCCGAGCCCGGCAAATATTGACATGGGGGCAGGAGGCTGGGGGGGTATTTGGAGCTGTCCACTGCTAAAATAGCCTGCGGTCACTTTGGTTCAGTCCATATTATATTTTTGGGAAGGCAAATATGGCTCGAGAAGAAAAAACAGCAGAAGGGAGGAAGGAAATATGAGTGTGCTGACTCCAATGTATCATTCAGTTAGTATTAGATTGTTTTGGTTAACATTTGCATGGAAAAAGAAAGCCAGGCTTGTATTTTCCCATCTGATTCACACCATTTGGAAATTTGACAAGGGTGTCAGCCCTACACTGTCACTTGCTGTAGGGAAGCTGTTCATTAGTAATTATTTGAGCCCCCTGTGAGAACTGATGCACCTTGCCTTTTTATGTCGGAGAGAAGAAGGGATAAGAAAGCAGCACTCTGACTGGTCCCACAACAGTTCAGTTTCACCATCTCAGTGAGGGAGAAGGTGCAGTAGCCTCTCAGGCATTCATACGCACACTTCAGTAAACACATAATATACAAACTTAAACGTGCCCTCCTCCCCACACACACACAGTCATTCACTCAGTTGCAGACCCATGAAGTGAAGACCCCAGTCCACAGTTATAACAGAAAGGGTGGTAGACAACTTGGTGGCTCAAGACTGGAACAGGGTGAAGTTGCCTATGGGTGACACCCATATGGTATCATTTTTCACAATGGTGACTTGTTATTTGATATGTTAGCAGGTGAACATTATTGGAACAGAACACGGATAACATGTTTCAGGCTGGACGCTCCTTGCGTGTTGAAGATTTGGGTGGGAATCTGGTGTCTACCTGAGTTCAACGTCACCCAACTTTCAATGAAGCACTACCAGTCCTCGTTCGTGTCAGTGGCAGCCGCAGGCCCGCACCACCATGTTCTTGTATTTCTTCAATATGACATTGGAGTTGTCGTCGAAGTAGAGCACTGAAATGGCTTGGAGCTTGGTGGGGGCGCAGCATGGCTTCGGTACGTTCTCGGGGTTCATCAGGTGCACCTGGAAAAAAAACAAGAAAGGCTTTCAGCCTCTTTATGTGTCAGCTGATATTCAGCGCCGTTTCCACTGAACCATACAGCCTTTCTATTATCAGAAACAGTAGTAATTAGAAATGTATGGATGATGCCGCTGGTTCAGCTCACTGGTCGAGCAGGCAACCATATGCAGCAGCTAGGGTTCGATTCTGACCCGAGGCCCTTTACTGCGTGTCTTCCCCCACTCTCTTTCTCACTTTCATGTCTCCTCTTCACTGGAACTATCTAATAAAGGCTTAAAATGTAATGTATGGAAGATAAACTTGGACTCACAAAGGACAGATTTAAAAGTTGATCGATGTATCCTGACTTTTACTGTCCCAAACACTGCATCCAACATTTTCCAAAGTGAATCTCGAAAAACCTTTTCCAAAACCTAAATGTCCATATATTTCAATCTCCACTGGTCCAAATTTGCAACAGACAATGTAAGATAATTTTACATCATCAAGGTTTGTTTTATTCAGTTCATTTTCATAGGTTAGGGACAAGCAGCATCCTTCAGGTCTGAAAAATGAAGCTAACACTGAAATGCCAAAAAAACAACAACAAAAAAAACAAAAACTGTACCTCCTCGAATGACCACTTAAGACTGGCTACAAATTATGAGTCAATGCTCAACTTTACAGCAGAAATAAAAATGGCTTTGGTCTCTATATCTAATTTCTCCATTAAGTTGACTGTGTTGGGGTGATGTTTTTCAAAAAGCTCACGTATTTAAATGTTATTAAGGCTTAAACCGTCGCCTTATTAGGAGTGTGGCTGCTTGAAGCGACAGCTGGGTGCAAATAAAGGGAACTATAGCCACAAGCTGTGCACTAACCCTCACCAAAAGGCATCGACACAGCAAGCCATCTGACAAAAACATGGCTCGCTGTGTGTTTAAGTGCACTTACAAGCCATCCAAGAGGTCCGTGCTTTAGTTTCAGTGAGTGAAGTATTTTAATCATATGTTACTAAGCACTAATAAGCACATCCCTGTGTCTGTGTTGCACATGTACAGTTTATGTATGCAGCTTGCTAACCAAGCTTGCTAAATTAGCTGATAACTTCGCCCTCTTGAAGGGTGAAGCCAAATATGGCTGATGCCAGCACGCTTGGTTAGACAGGTGCATTCATAAAGTACATATACCTGCTAATTAGTGTTAAGTATCAGACTACTAAAATACTAGAATGGCACTCACTAAAACTGAAGTCTGTACCACACAGCAGGCCATATTATCATATTACCTTAAAAAAGGAAAAAGGTTCCAAAGGCACCAACAGCACAAACATGGCAGAGAGGTCAAGAACAGCGGCTCCACTTACCAGATGCTGTTCGGCTATAGCTGCCTATGCTGGGATACCTGTCAATCAAAGTGGCCACGTTCCTGTGGACAGGAAATAATGAAGGGGGGAAACGATCCATAGAGGCCAAAACCTTTTTTTGGACCAGGTTGTAAAAATTCTTTTTAATGCTCTAAACTTGGGCATTTAAACATGGAAGACCACGGGGACTGACTCCCTTTTGGAACCAGCCTCAAGCGGCACCTAGAGGAACTGCAGTTTTTGGCATTTCTGCACGCGCTTCATTTTAACTTGGGGGTTCCCACTTGTTCGTGATCAGTGGAGTGTCTCTTTAAGTTAACTGTGCTTCACAGAACGGGAGTACTACACAGCCATTCATCTTTATACCCCTAAAAAGGCCACACAGCAGTCACACGGCAAATAATAAAGATGATGAATACATTAAAAATACACTGTCAAAACACTTTGCATGCTGCTGTGGTTATTTATGTCCTGTTGAACCGTTGCTACAACAATCCCAAATCCAAAAGACAAACTGTGTGAGCACTACCACAATATTTCTGGCAGACATGGGAGACAGGCCTAAAATGACTTGTTCTTCATTGTGTCAGGGATACACACATACTTAGTGTGGTGAACCGTAGTGGGAGGGTCTTACCAGCGTCTGCACAATGGCGTGGTTGGTGGCATTCATGTGGGCATTAAGGGGGAAGGAGCACTCTCCATCACAGTAGTTGGCTGCATAGCCTTCAGGAGCAATGATCCAGTCCTTAGAGAAACACATGAAATCAGTTCGCCTCGTGAAGAAAATTGTTCTATTTATTATGAAAAAGTTTTTGGTATTATATAACGGTTTGCCAACAGCTGTCATGAGCAGCTGTGCAAGTTACTCAGTTTTTATTTAAATGTTATTATTTGGTCAGTACTAAATAATTTTCCATGTAACCCACCTGACTACTGCTGGTAAATTCA
>VVAS01047750.1:3831-19663 GCA_015103295.1 Ptychochromis oligacanthus
GAGTGTAGGACTACATGGATTAGGTCCTAAGCATGATGAATAGACAAACTAGAAAGGCATTCCAAGCCTTGTTTGTGGTCTGTGTTATTGTTAAGCCCATCGCCCGCTCTTTAGTTTCTTAAGCTCTTTTTTTAAAGGTTTTTCAGTCAATTAGTGGCAACTGGCAAGCTCTGCCATCGTTCTATAAGGGGATGTGAAAGCTCGTTAAATGACATCACAACATTGTTGCTCTCTTTGGGGACAAGCAGCAGATGAAAGCAGGAAGGAAAACCTGCATCCAATTCTGAGTGTTTGTCTAATGTCCCTATGAAGTGCCATTGCCACATGGTGAGAATGGTGGAGGGAGAGAGGGGGGAAACATGATCTGATGGAAAACGGCTTGCAACATCCCAGGGAGGTGTATGTGTGGTAGTGCTGGGGTAGATGTGTGTTTGTAATGTGTGTAGGGAATACACTGTATGTGTGAAGCTTCAGGAACTTGAGCAGGCAGACTGGAGAGACATGATGCAGGGCCATACACACACTTAAACACACATAAAGGCCTTATGGTTAGAAAGTAGCATTATGAAATGAAGCATTTACACCATTTCACATGGATTACAGAGGTAGAGCTAACAGTTGGGGACTTAGAGCCCTGGCCATGTGTTGTGATGTATGAAATATTACCCTTGTATAGTCTGAAAGTTAATATGTTCTAACACTGTGCCAGCACAGGAAAAAAAATCAAGAGAATCTGTATTTCTGTGTTTGACATTTTAACCTTTTAACATTTGACAAGGTCCTCATTTCATTAAGTCAAAGGAGAAACCTTCTGTACTCTTGAGAATTTCTTTGAATCACATTATATAGTTTTCACACTGAAGTTTGAAAACAAAGCACAATTCAGAGAAAGCTTCATTCCCTCCTGCTGATAGGAGAAAGCATGCATTCAAATTACCTGGTCATCAGCTGCCAGTGCATGGTCAGTCAGCAGGGGCCTGTAGTGTATGGTGTAAGGAGTGCTGTTGACAAGAATTGTTCTGTCCTCTATCTGTAGGATCTGGATGCCGTGTCTCACCACAGATGACACACAGAACTGACACAGCTACAGAGGGAAGAACAGACAATAAGCTGTCAGCAGTAAATGATTACAGAAAGTAACAGCATTGTTTGTTGTGAGAACTCTACGTCATCATGTGGTCACGATGATGATGGATTGTGGATACATGGCAGGATGGATCCATGTTTTCAAGTTCTGAACCCACGCAGAGATCGAGACTCATCAGACCAGGAAACATTTTTCCAAACTGCCATTGCTCAGTCTTGGTGAGTGTGTAACTGTAGCCTAATTTTACGGTTCTAGGCTGACAGGGGTGGCACTCGGTGTGGTTTTCTGTTGATGTAGTCCATCTGCTTCAAATGTTAAGGTGTTCACTTACTGCCTTTCCAGTCTGCCCATTGTCTTCGACCTTGGCATTTTTGCCCAGAGAACTGCTAAACACTGATTTTTTTCTTTTTCAGATAATTCTCTGTAAACCTACGGGTGGTTGTTTGAGGAAATCTCAGCACGTCAGGAGTTTCTGAAATACTCAAACCTGCTCACTTGGCATCAGTAATCATGCCAGGTTCAAAGTCACTTAAATCACCATTCTTTTCTATTCTGATGCTCAGTTTGAACTTCAGCAGGCTGTCTTGGCAATTTCTACATGCCTAAATGCAGTGAGTTTCTGTCATGTGATTGGCTGATTAGATATTTGCTTCAAAGAGCAGTTACAGTACAGTGATATCTAATGGTATCTAAGTGTCTGGTGAGTTCTCATGCTGGTAGAAGCTCTGTTGATTTGGGCAATATATTACAACAACTACCTCACAAATTATGTTATTTCTTGAAATTACCTCCCTAATGATTCATCAGGTACTTTTATTTTGGTATCAGTCTTTTTCTAAGAGAGTAAACAGTTTGGTTTAAACCATATTATGGCTTCGCTGCTGATGAAAAAAGCAGAAAACCACCATGTAATTCAATAACTATACCAGAAAATAAATAATCCTAACATATACATACAAAATTCCCCTATTAAAAACAAGTCTGGATGAATATGTCTAGACTTCACTTGAGAATTCAATAAACTACTTCACTTTCCTTGTTTAAAACACACCTCTTCATTCTCCAGTTGGTGACTGTATATTGTAAAAGCTTTAAAGTTTAAGATATGTTTCCCTCACCTTCTGTTTACCAGGAAAGGCTCCCAGCGTGATATCGGCTTCTACATATCCCTCCTCATCCAGAGTGACCACTTCTGAGCTTGATCCCTCCTTCCATCGAGGAGAAGTCAGGTCATGGACTAGTTTCAGTGCTGTGGACTTGTGGACGGTGTTAGTGTGGGCCCAGTAGATACCAATCTGGAAGGCTTCCTGAATGGTGACGAACAAGAGTTCAGGGGAGAGAATGATAACAGGAGATTAAAATTTATTTGAATTGTATTTGAAACTGTGGCTTCACTCCAAACAACTCAACTTGGTGCTCCTGCATAGCATTTCATACAGTCCTCACGAAGAAGGTGTTCACGACTTTGATTCCTGGTAATTTAGGTGTTCCACAGATGCTTAAGTAACACGCTGACTGTTCATCTGGCTCTGCAGCATGGTGATCAAAACACCAGCCTTCTCCTATTAAACCAATCCGGTGTGAGAGTTGCAGCTGCAACTGTCTTCTCTCGATTTGTCCCGCCATGATAAATAGGTGGGTGCTATGGAAACAAAGCTTTATTTGTTTCTATTTCACAGGCTATTACACATTTACAACTTTTTATTTTGTTTCCTTGTGCTGAACCGTATTAGGACTTGTTCTTTGATACACTGCCTTCCCGCTTAGCCCTGGGTTACTGACAGAGAAATGTGCGTATGTGTGTGTTACGTTCCAAAGGGGGAAAACCATCTGCAGACTGCTCTTTCTGATCTCAGAAGCCAGTGAGAATGCATGCCTGCAGTATACGGTGACAGAGCTTGGCTGCAGTTAAAGACTTAGGCAGGGAATATTGTTGTAATGCAGCTCTGGTGAATGATCTCAGGTTTTGTGCTTATTAGTCAAGACTGAAATGAGAAAAGAGCTGGTTTCATAATAATGGCTTTAATGTCACAAAAAGACAACTGCGTCCTGATGTAAAAATATATATTTGTTGCAATATTAAGATCATTGTCTTGATGTAATAAAGATGTTAGCAAGTACTATCTGGTCTATTAATGTCTTTCAGAATAAGAATTAGTTTTACTGGAAAAGCACTTTTGCCTTAAAAAACTAATAATAAATACAAGTTTGACTTTTTAGTTTTATATGTACTCTTACTGACACAAATCAAGGCCTGGAGTTTGGAAGATATAAACATTAACTGGTAGCAGAAGGATTAAAAATGTAGGGTTTAAGAAATGTAAGGATTTTTTGGGGACTTAAACCCACAAATCAGGACACACTGTCCTTTGTAGCTCTGATTGTAGTAATAAATAAATGTTCCACATTTATTTATTACTATTATTATTTTTTAACAAGGATCTAGCTTATGCCACCTTACCTTGAAGTTGGGTGGTACAATGACCTTGCCAGCTGGTATTTGCAGTACGATGGTCTCTCCCTCAAAGAGCCAGAGATCCCATTGGGAGTCATTGGCCAGCAGGGCCCAGGGAAGCAGCTCCACCAGCAGTGTGTTTAGACCAGGCTTCCAGCAGGATAGCTTCACTTGCATAGGACTGTCCCACTGGGCAAGTGGCTCTAGCACTGACCTGTTGGGAGAGAAAAACAATTAGAGAAATCACTCCAGCAGAATCTCAATATAGGCAATTTGATTTAAGGAAAATAATCCACTGAGAGATATAGGCTAGTGGGAATTTGTTCTTTTGTGTAAAATGATGCAAACTATTTAAGCACCTTATGTACCTAGGAATTTAACATCTCAGTCATTCCAAGTTAATGTTCAACCCAACTTTATCAGGTAGGTCAATAAAAATGGAAACCTTACATGATTTAAATTTAGTCAATCTGACATTCAAGGTCATCTTCTTGGGCATGTCTAGACAGCTGCCAGGGCTGTTGTTAGTTTTAGATCGCTTCCTGGATGTCTCATTCTGACCACTTCCATTGTACTTAAGCAACGCACTGATTGTGTACACTATGTGATGTCACCATGGATCTCAAACTTGCCCAGAGAGCAAACCTCAAATTCTTGTTCAAACAAGGCCCCAAATTTGTGTGGAGGGTTATCATGTCAGGTGAGGAGATATAGGAAGAAAGCTTGTCATTTTTTTTCCAACCTTCATAGGGTTGTGCACCATGAATTCATCCCCCCAGGGTGAGACTATCAATGCATAGTTCCAGCTTCCTGAGGGGGTTTGAGGAAGAATATTTGGAGGAAATGATCTGGGCTGTGAAAGTCAGCTTAGAGGGCACTGAAAAAACAGACGTTTTTTGGCTACACAAACACAATCTTGCTTACTGCCTGGTTCCAGTTTTGCCTATTTCTTGAGAATTAAAATTAAGTTGAAGGATTGCCATTTTGAGACACTGGAGGAGCTCCAGTGCCCATTGCAGAGGCACAAGTGCAAAGAAGCATACTGGGAGTTCCACTGAGAGGTCTAAAAATAGCACGTGCTGAAAACGGTCCAGAAGTGTATGATTCATTGACCTTGAATGTGAGATAAGCCAAATTTAAATCATATAAGGCTTTTGATCTTTATGATCCAGTTCTCAGAATGTTTTGATCACACCTTGTACAATGCTGACCAATAATGTACTGACAGCAGTCACACAGGCTAAACAAATACACAGACAGAAGTGGTCTGCAAACAAGTTATGCAATACAAACAGATACAGAGAACAGTTGACAAGACATTTGGGATCACACATGGGCATGTTAAGACACAGACAAACAGGCAGACAGACAGAGCCATTTTTCCACCAATTCACTGACACGGCAGTCATTTCATGGTAATCATTGTCTTGTGAGCCCTAAACAGTGCTGAGTGCCAGAGGAGAGCCAAACAAACTCAGACTTACTCTGAAGTTCAAAGCCATCAAAGGCAACCCAGTCTTCTCTCTCCCACAAGGCCGCCTGGACTCTGCTCAACCTACCAACCTGTCATCTCAAGCTTGTCACAAACCCAAAGACTGTCTGCAGTGAAATGGGACCAAAAAACCATTTACTGGTGTTTATGGCAGTGTGTGTGGTTAAATACACCACTGACCTTGAGGATGAGGACAACAAAGTGCAATGCTCATAAATCATACTACAGAGATCACAAAAATGTAACTGAAAGAAATGTGTTCAGCAGCTTCAATAAAAACCCACTGATTTTGGAGATGAGGGTTTTAAAAGTGTGAATTTTGAGAGGCTGCTCCTCTCAAAACACACGCACAGAGCAGTTTGAGTATATCCCAGCTCCAACCACTACAAGATGTTTTTAATGATTGCAGAGGTGCCTCACTGCCATTAAAAATCCAACGAAGAAAAAAAAACAAAAAAAACATTTACCACTTTAAACTTCCTCTGCCTTTTTAAGACACAATATTTACAGACTCCCTGCCAAGGAGTTTGGTTGGTGTTGGTTTGGTTTCTCAACTGTGCCAGGGAGACTGAGTACTATTTCCAAACAGCAAACTCTATCACTATTATCAACATTAAAGAATAATATACAAATTAAACTGTGGCTTTAACTTGCCGTCCAAGTTCTGAGTATGTTTAAAGACGGCAATCAGAGCTATTAATCCTAATGACATCCCCACTTTTCCCTCAGCATTTTTCCTGACGCTCGTTCAGAGAAGCAAATTTCCAGGTTTAGACAAACTGCCATTTTCTATGATGGGAAGTGAGCTTTGACCTTGGGCTTTGTCTCTCAGGAAAAATAGAGAGGTCTGATTGAGACAGAAACCTAACACCACACCACCAGATACCAGCCCTCCACAGGGACGCCGTGTGTGACATTTAAAGGTGAGCGATGTGTATGGTGGTGTGAGTATGAAACACAATGGTATAAGTGTGTATACACATGTGCTTGGCAACAATCTCTGTGTGTCTGTATGTGTGTGTGTTTGCATATGTATTGAGTGTAGAGGAACCAAGGCAACCACAAGCAGACATATGGCCCACATGTCCAGCAGATCCACTGGGACTCTTTGTAACTTGGAGCCTGTGGGAGAGCATGTGGCTACGTCTCCTACTGCTGCTATCAAGATGATTCCCAGAGCGACATTTGTGGACAGATTCCCATGTGCGTTGTGCCTGATGCTATACGGAAACGCATCCATGGG
Organism: Ptychochromis oligacanthus; assembly: GCA_015103295.1. NCBI lineage: Eukaryota > Metazoa > Chordata > Actinopteri > Cichliformes > Cichlidae > Ptychochromis > Ptychochromis oligacanthus. The sequence continues at coordinate 10,109 of VVAS01047750.1, forward strand.
CTACATTCGCACATGTACACACACATACACGAACAAGCACATACACACTGCAAAGCTGGGCCAAGCTTTAACTGAATGCAAGACCCTCTGACTTGTGTGAGAAAGTGGGACTGTGACAGGATGACAGCCTAAATCTCCGGTCTGTGGGGACAGCAGTGGGATTGCTACAAATGTCTGATGCATGGCTCTGCATTGTTTTTGCTGTTAACCGTTTTATTATGAGCACAAAGAGTGAGCAATAAAAAGAAGCTTCTCTCATTAAAGGCTTGCTTGCATAACTCTCTGCTTTGAGGAGGAATCCTGTAAGAAGCTAAGCATTAGAGAAATAACACACTGGTGGGGCTGCATTGAAAACTGTGTTGTGAAATTTTAAATTTAATGCTAGCCACAGAAGAGCTATAACAGGGATGAAAAAGAATTATTGATGCTACTAATTAAACAGACCATGAGGTGTCATAGCGTACAAATTTGAAAAAATGTTTTTCAGTAGAGAAGGAAGAAAGTGTGTCAGTAAAGAAACATTTTTAATACTTTTGCTATATTTTTATTTACCCTCAAAACATATATCCCATGTAAAATATTGCCAGCAATTACTCAGATTACCTGTCAGCATCTTTGATGACATATGGCCATGGTGGCTCAGTGGCGGTCTTCGGACCATAGAAATCAGCCAGGATGTTTTCTGGGTTGTCCTCATTTTCAGTCTTATTCAGTATCTGCTTGATTAGGCTGGTGGAGATGGGCACAGCGCAGTGTGAAGCATCTTCATCCTCCCTGAGGGACAAAGCACAAAATCATTACAATTTTCTCAAACAAGATCTGAGTGTGACGCAGGTTTGTCTGTGTGAGAAAATACATACAATAGATGAGATATGTTTTCAGTGAAACACTGTACCTGCTGATCTAACTCAAAGATTAGGAGATATCAAGTTGAGCAAAAGTGTGATAAGAAAGAAGAGTCATAAAGGCACTGCTTGTGACACACTATCATTTGTTTTTTCCAGTAAATCTGGGTTGGCAGTACGTACACATATTTTACACCAGAAACAATTCAACTATACTTTATTTCACCATAAAACAAGACATCCTTTGACAACATCTGACTATTGCCATTGTTCTTTTCAGTACAATTAAAGTGACCCCTAGCTACACTCCACTTTTGCCTTAAAGCAGGTTCAATCTGTCTTTTGTTATGGAATTCTCTTCATGACATGCAGTCTTGTCTTACAAACACTAAGTCACAAAGATCAGAGAAAAAGCTAAATGGCAGTAAATAATCCCATTGAATACCTAGGTCCCAGACACTGGTCAATTATGGCTTGCAACAACAAGGGGAAAAAAAATCCAAACACTGTAATAGCTTCTTCTCTTTCTCTGGGCAGCATCCAGTTCCAGTTGGCTAAAGCAAAGCAGCCCCTTACCCCAGAGCAGTAGTTTATTAATAGAGCCCATTGTGCTATAAAGGGAACACAGGGGCTATTGCTTATGGATCTGGGGAAAGACAGGGAAGAGGGACAAGGTGTTGACAGGAAGCTTTTCATCCAGAGCAGTTCCTGAGGGGGAAAACTGGAAGAGGCTTCTGATTGTAACCCTTCATCTTCTAATGTGGTGGCCAGTATGAGGAGTGCAGGACATAAGAGTTCTGGTTAAGACTTGTCTGTGTCTCTTGTGCACAGACCACAGCTCTGCTCTCTACCTCGTCCATTAGAGCCCACAACTATGTGTAATTACAGGAAGGAAAGATGAGCTGTTGACCAGCGAAAAGACTGGATCTGTCCTAGAGGTTTGGGGTCGGGGGGAGAGGGGCTTGTGTGCATCTGTACAAAATGTGTGTATGTTTACAACTGTGGCTTGTAGTGTGTGTTTGTGAGGATGGAGAGGGATGGGGGATGGATTGAGCTGTGGGGGATAAGAGAGGAGAGTATGTAGGTTTGTGCGGTTTAGACAGGGGACGGATTGTAAACACAAGGAGCATTGTGGTTGCAATCTAGAAAGACAAGACACTTAGTTCTTTCTGAGCTTGCTTTTTGCGCGACTGAAAAGGATTTATCTACCACAACAGGGGCCAAATACATTCCCAGTCACTGTACGGCCACTGCGGTTCCTTTATGGCAGCTGAAATAAAAACAAACTTTGTGACCAGATATCTAAACACAACAGTTACAGCAAAAAAAATTCTCTCAGGGAGAGTCAATTACACTCAGCGTTTACTCTGTTTATTCAGATCACCACGAGTTGCTACCAAAAGGTTGATTTTTTTCCCCTCCTATGTATTTGCATAAAACAACTTAAATTACAGTAGTACAAATAACAAACACAGTACTAACAACAACAAAACAATATGTGCATGTCGTAGTTATTTCCCTTGGGGTCACACAGACTGAACCATAAACACTTATGTTACTGAATGACACTATGGACCAAAGCACATGCAGTGAACATATATGTGACATGAAATGAGGTACAATGGTGATGTTAGACCATAAAGATAAAACACAGATGCAGAGCATTTCTTTTATGAGTATATTCTGATGTCTCTAAAGTTTTTGTCAATTGATTCCACTAAGCAGAGCCTACAATGATAAACGGTATAAATAGTGGTTTCTTGTACAGAGGATATGGGTAATATGAGCAAGTGCAAACACATAAAGGCAAACTGGGAAGAGTAACAGGCGTAGCAGTGATGTATGTGACAGACTCTGCCCATGATGAAGTGGCATCTGTCACACTTACACTGGCACATAGCTAACCAAGACACTGACAGACAGAGACCACACACAGATACAGGGTTAGTGCACATACACTACTCATCTCATGCAAACATGTGCGCATACACACATATTATTTCTATGCACACAAGCAAATACAGAACTGCCACTGGAAAAAAAAATGCTCTGTTAGGGCCAGTATCTAAATGAGGTGTAATTATGGTTGAACCTGGCATGTCAGAACTGAAGCTATTTGTCAGCTGCTGCCAAGCTGGCTTCCTCTTAGCCTGAAATGTGCATGTATTCTTCTGGATCATGTCTTTATGTTGGGTCACACAAACCAGAATGTGGTGTGAGAGGATCATAACTAAGTGATTCTCTCTTTTTGCAAAGTGAAGGCATAAAAAAAAGCTAGAGAAGACCAGAGTTACACTCTGTCCTTTGCAGCTTTATGAGCCAGTTGTCAGTTATAAAAAACAATAAAAAAAAAAAAAAAGTCACTGCCTTTAGCTTTGATGATGCACGTATTTCAATAAGCTCACGCAGCGTCATAGCATTTATTTCTGTCCAGAGTTTCATACATTTTTCGCCAAGATCTTGCATTGAAGATGGGAGGGTTGGACCGCTGAAGTTTTCTCCAGGAAATCCCAATGATATCCTGGAGAAGAGGTTAAGGTCTGGACGCTGTGTTGGCCAGTTTCATGCTCCCTGAATCACTCTTTCACAGTTCATCTTTCATTTTGGACTATGCCCATGCCATTTTAGAAGAAAAAAATCCACTGATGGAAAAACTTGGTCATTCAGTACATTCAGGTAGTCCAATGACCTAATTTTTTGGGCACATAACTTTGCTGAACCTACACTTCTTCACGCCCTTACCTACTTGTTTAGTTAAATCCAGGATGCGACTTTTTTTTGACTAGCCAGTGTACAATCAAGGACTAAACTAGCCACTGGCCACTGAAAATGCCCTGCTGGCGAACGAACCATTTTGGTTATGACCAAATGACAAGGACAGAAATACAAGGCCAAGTTGCCTAGTAGCAGGAGCAATGTCACATGTGCTCATATGTGCAGAAATGGTAGCGTGTCTATAGTGCTGAAGGGTTAAATAGTTGAATGTATTTTATAGATCTTAAGCATGGCAAGTTATTGGACATTACTGGGGCTACTATGTACTAAATAAACCAATGCATTTTTTTTTTTTTACCTGGCTTGGAAAGTGAGATGGTGGGTGAGGTCGACTTCAGTGTTCAGCAGGGGCTCCTGGTGGCCTTGTCCATGTATTAGCTGGCTTTCTCGGAGTCCTAGGCTCCTCTTCTCTATATGAACAATTAGGGGGTCTGGTAGATGGCTCCTCATGACAAACAGTGGACTGAAAACCACCTGAAACATGGTTTCCAAAACTCTGATGAGCACAGAACTAAATCAGTAAGAACAGTTTCTTGAATGTAACAATCTAAATCTTAAGTGTTCAAATATACTGTAGTGGCAAATAATATAACAGACATAGTTTTGGTGCAACACTTTGTGTGCAAATAAGAAACTAATGCCCTGTAGTCTCATTAACACGTAAGAGCTTGATAAACTGATGGATATTAAACAGCAGTGTGTGTGTGTGTGTGTGTGTGTGTGTGTGTAGGGTGCTCACCACTCTTTGTTGCATGTGAGAGTCGGGATCGATTGTGATGAGAGTACACCACACATAAAACAAAGAGCCACTGGAGCAGGGAACCTGAAAGGAGACAAATGGCTGTTATCAATGACCTCATTACTCATCAGTCCAACAGTCCGATCCAAAACCCACTGACAGAAGAGCTCTGTTCAAAAGAAATACTATATTTGGGTGGCTATAATATTTTTTTATACGTGTAAGAGAAACAGAGAAATGTGTGTTTGTGTGTGGTTATGATGTAAAATATGGATAATCTGATGGCTTAAATGCCTTTGCTGCCTCTTACACCACTGACATGATGTTTATTGTCTCCATCAGTAATGCATTATCATGTTTTGTCCTAAAAATCTTTGTTTCTTGGCTTCTCCCAGTAGTTAAATGTTAAGTCTCCCTAAAGCCCTGCAACACAATACTATGGCTGAGGTGACTGACAACTGTTAGTGCCAGATAATGGGCCATTACAGTCAGTTAAATCTTTGCAAGATTTAAAGGCTGAGAATGTGCCCACCAAACACTAAGCGCTCTTAATGTGTCACTGGTGTTTGTCCCATTTACTCTTCACTCCTCATTAAATTTTTGGGATGCCAAGTCACATTACAAGCGGTCTAGTTTATGACAAACTGGGGACTTCATTTACTGGTAGGGTCAGCGGAGTGGAGCAAAGAGACAGAGTGAACATTCTGTTTTAATATACAGACCCTTGCAAAACAGACTTATTTGGATGAGGGAGTAAAACTTTGGCAAACAGATACTCCACATTTCTGATCAACTAAAAAACACTCACCACTGGGATAAAGTCATGATGACCTCTTGTGCTTTCTCAAAAGTAAAGCACAGGGGCATAAAAAATGTTGAAAATAAGATTTAAGGATGAGGAAGGCGAGATATGGAAAAGGAGATACCTCAGATGGATTACTGATACAGAGAATCGTCAGACTGATGAGAAGGAAGACAAACACTGGAAGGGAGGGGGAGGTAGGACAGGTGGAAAGGCTTGATGCCAGAAGATGAAGTAAAGAAAGGAGTCAACTAGAAGATAGATGAGTGAGCCAGTTTGTGGGCGAGAGCGAGATTAACAGGCTGGGAGGAAACAAGAGAGTGAAATAGCAGGAGACAGGCACAGATAGAGAGATCTAAGGACCCAGCTACTAGTCCAGGCAGCTCTCTCATTTGGAGCCAACCCTCCACATGTGTAATGAATGGCTGATCTTAGGAAAAGAGATAACAGTGGATGTTGGAGTGCATTCAGAGATGTTGAGACCCACACACACACAGAAGCTGGAATGGTAGATGGCTAGCTGTTAACAGCATGAGCCTTATAAAGAAAGAAAAGAGAGAGAGACAAAGAAATACAGTACAACAAAAATAAAGAAAAAATACAAGAAGAGCATGGAAAAAAAGAACAAGACAAATAAAGAACAAGAGCAAGAACAGCAGGGATGGAGCTGGCACTAATCCAGTGGTGTGAAAGTTCCTTCAAAGCCTTTCCCCGTGTCCACATATCAGCTAGTGTTTCCTGTCTATGGTTAACGTTGTTATGAGAGAGCATAAACAGTATTTTCTACCTCTCAACATGGTTGGGTTATGGGTTGTGGGTTGAAGGGTCTTTGTAAGCCTATCTGAGGGGAAGATCTCAATCTGTTCTCTAACAGTGAGTAGCAGCATGGAAGCTCTGCCACTGTGGCCACCCAGGAGAAGAGGATCCGGTCACAGTTGGTGGTCCAGTCACCGGCTCCAAACATGTGTGTGTGGATGGAGAGCCAGTCAGAAGTGGTGGTGTGAGCAATGTGTGGGTATATCTGTGTTTGCATGGCTAGCATATTCAACAGCTTGTGTCTGGATAATTCCATGCACAATGGAGCTGTACACGTGTGCATTTTAATATACACGCGATGTTATCAAACACAAATGATGTCCATAATGATACAGAAATATACAGACAAGTCTTACTTGTTTTACTTTCCTGGTTATGTGGTTAGAGCTGACCTAAAGCTCACGTTCTATTTGTGTTGTTTTACCTGTACAACAAAGCTGCTGCTGCTTTTGTCCCTCCTTTCCAGCTGAACATCCTGGGACCACTCTTCATCTCCTCGAGCCCTTACACATAGCTCTGTCATCTCTGCATCTTCCAGCACATAGGACGGCAGCTTGGCTCCTGCTTCCAGGCAGTCACAGTGTTCCCTGACCACCGTCTGACTATCAGGCCCCACGTAGTGCTGGACCACTCGCAGCTCAATGTCCTGAGTCAGGTAGCTGCACATCACCTGCCGCCCACAGATTATTACCTGAAGTAGAAGGTTACAAGACAGAACTGCCCCAGTTAGGAATAAAGACAGCCAGACAAGACAGTGCAGTTTTTTGTTTTTTTTTAAATAATGCATTTATATTATAATAAACCCCTATACTTATGGGATCAGTTTTCACATGTCACTGGGGGTGTGGAAAATTACACAGAAAAATGCCCTCCAGCTAAGATCAACTTTGACTTCTACTTCAATGATGCCCATGTCCGGAGCTGCTTTATACAGGGTGACTGCCTGACAGTTTAAGGTCATTACTAGTTCATGTACATCCCTGTTTCTACAATAGTTGGGATTTTGTATTAAACAGAAATAATAAATACAGAATGCAATGATGATGTCAAAACAGAGAAGTTTAATGAATCTTTTTAAAAACATTTCTTCATTTCAATATTTGATGTTTTCTTGAGGTATTTTTGGTTACAATTATTTTCAAATCATTTTAATTTGGATTTTACACCACATCCCAACTGTTTTCAACATGGAGTTGCACAGAATGTGGCACACACCCTAAGTCTTACATCATTTGCTACAAATACAGACAATCTGTACTTGTATGAACGGAAATGCCTTATGTGTGAATCCATGTAAACACATATGTGTACACACACACGTCACAGCAACCAGGGAGCGCTCATCTGTGTGTGGAACATCCAATTGTGCTAAGAACTGATTGTTTCCAACACTTTCTATGCATGCATGTGCATGTTTATTTCTTTGCAGGTGTGTGCATGGCTGTGTTGGCGAATATTAATCTTGGTAAATGGATGCTTTTATAGGTGCTCAAACTGATGATCAGTCTATCAAGTGCATTTGTCTAGCAGCACCTGACTGATACTTACCCTCTTAATTCCTACTGAATTATGAGCTGTACTTTCACAGGACTGCAAAAAGTCCTGTGACTGTACAGACACACTGTCATGTCAGCAGCTAGCTGAAAAACACACACACCAAAACACACTTTTTATAAGAAAATGAGAGAAAGCCAGTTTCAGAGAGAAGTAGAAAGGTTGTGGTATTTATTGTGCTTCTCTTTTTGAACACAACTGTAAACCTATTACTTTTAAAGTAATGGAAGCAATATGAAGCTTTATTCAGTGTTTTCATGTTACAGATGAATCACTGATTAAAAAATAATCAATGGATTAAGTGATCCTGACCATAATTATCAGTAGCAGGCCTAATGCACGTGCCTTCACATGTGTTTTCCCACACACATCAAAGTTTGTGTGTGCGTGTGTGTGCGCAGACCATGTGATTTTTTTTTTTAAAGGTGCCAATATGAAAAATAAATTGGCTGTTACAATAAAAGCGAAGCAAGGGAAAGAGGGAGAGGATGACATCGTGCAAGATTCTGAGGATGAACCCCACCCCTCCCAAAAGAAAACACAAGCTGAGGTATACTCATGCATTTCTCTGTAGTGGCAGCTGCTGTCCCATTCTGAGGCTTTTTGTTGTGAATTGGATGTGACCAATGCTCATACTCTATCACTGGATCCAATGGAAACAAGATGTAATCAAAGTTTGGGACAGATGGAGGAAGGAATGTGAGAAGCCGAGTCTGTTTTGTCTAGAGGATGAGTGGGAGATGTGTGTGACACTTGAAACTGTTTACATAACAAAGTGTCACTGCTACAATCTGATGGCATCTCTGCATTTTCAGGAATACAGCGACTCTGCTTTTTATTTGTGGAAAAATTCCAACATGATTCATTCCTTTTCTTAGTGCAAAAAAGACAGTTGGTGTATGTATTTGGTTTATGCTGGTTTATGATTTGCTGTGATCTTCTCTGTGGATTGATGGGACACATTGCGTTTTTGGATGGCTTGAAGTTCATAAGCTTTTGTTTTATTGCTATAAAACAGATTACAAAAACTGACAAAGACAGCCTGTTGTTAGCTAAGCAACTACTAAATCATAACATACAAAAGGGGAAAAAAAGGAGATTAAAAAGCACTCATCCTGAAATGAGCACTGGGAAAATGGCCAGGCTTTGTGTCACATAGAAGAAATCAACAGGCATAATGCAGCAAACATGTTCCTGCTTTCAGTGTAGATGTTTAACAGGTTAGCAGCAGGATAATCTGCAGGATCCTTATATTCTTGATTATGTTGAAAACTCTGGTCCTATTTTGTTACTGTGGTGTATCTGGACCATAAATCATCGCTTGTCAATTATAAAGAGTCTTATGCCTGGAATTTCCTGCAGATTAAATCTGGGGGTTGGTAATGCTGTTCACTATCTCTCCTTTTATCGCCACAGCTAATTATAAAGATTTGGTAACAACTATTCCAATTAACTCTGATGCAACTAGAAGAAAAGTAAGATGTTTAACTTTTTGTAAGCCTTTGACCTTCATCAGAAAATACCAAACATAATAACTGCATGACAACTCAGCAAATTTCTTTTGATAATTTTTCTTTTCTCAAAGCTTTTATTTAAGGATAGGATTTTAATAAAAAAAACATGATCAATACAAACAAACAAACCAGTAAATCAGTACCTGTTTTTGGACACCATTGAGCTGCATGACCTTGATGATGAGTGAGGCGGTGCGTCCTTTGTACTGAATCGTTCTAAGCAGAGTCCCTACATTGTCCACACTGAAGGCCTCTGACCAGCGCCAGTTCCCCCATCCCTCGATGCAGATGTGCAGCAGCTGCAGGATAGCACAGAGCAGAATATACACATGAAAACAGAGACAGAAGTTAGCAGACATCAGAGGTTAGTCTTCTTGCCCTTTATTTACCCCGATCAAAAGGCAAGTAAACAACAGGACTCTTTGTTTGGGGAATTTTGGTGGTGGGTGTAGGGGGGGGGGGGGGGGGGGGGAAAACGGTGTTTGGTTGTTGTGGGGGGAGGGGCTCGGG
>VVAS01047762.1:0-12060 GCA_015103295.1 Ptychochromis oligacanthus
TGTTGAAAAATAAAAAAAAAGAAGCTAGCTTATACATGTGATTGATTTAACAACAACTTTTTGATAGCCATTACCATGTACACATAATAACAGGAAAATGTGCCTCTGTCATTATCATCCTGAAAAAAGCTTTTAGAGGCTGACCAGCACTGAAGAGAGAGAGATGTAAAGAGAAAGATATCATTTTGTTGAGGACATTTCTCAGTTTGTTGCCTGAGAGTAAAGGTGTAGATCTCAATGGGATTTGTTTTTTGTTTGATGATAATTATCTTTGCTGCTAAACATTGCAAACCAGCATTACTCAAAATGTACTGATGAGACTAATCTGCATGACTCTGCCTCATTCAGTATGGTGCATATATACCGCAGTAGGACTAGCAGTAGGCGGTAATATTATTAGTTAATTGAATAGTGGGATCATTTTTCAGAGTTTAATTAACCATCCATTTACACTGTTAGCAAACGTACTGAAGTTTGAGCAGTCCTGCAGAGTCATGAACTTTTCCGTAAAACCATTTAACACCACACAAATTGAAGTTACATTACATTTGATGTGACAGCTTCTGAGCGGCCTCGCTGGAGCAGAACGACGTTTTGAAGGCTCACCTGTAGGACATGCCAAATTTTAGGTGTAGGTGTCATGAACTCCTGATTTATTCTACAGTAACTGCATAAATAAATGAGTCAGCTATCTGCTGTTTCCTTTCCTCCTCAGTGCAATACTGTGCAAAGACTTTGGATGTTTGTGTTGCTTGCAGCGACTTGCTGATTTCGCCAATTACAGCAGTTCTCCAGACCTCGCAGGGTTTGTCAGCCAAACCAAAGCACTGGACCATCAAAGGCTTGCTCAGAGGTTCAGCTGTGTTGTTCACGTGGTGGATAATGTAGCATCAAGCCGATCACCTCCAGTAGAGACAAGGAGCAGGCTGTAGAGGTCTGCCCAGAACAGTTCTCTCCACTTCCACACACACAAATTTCTTTCTTTATCAAATATGTAGTCTTTAGATTCAGTCGATACTGATTCAAGTGACAACTCTTGAGGCATTTCATCCAACTGGAGCCAGAAAGGATGACTTTTTCACACTCCCCAACACCTGTAAGCAGACGGTGATGGAAGCTCCTCTTTAAAATACAACATTGGTTCGTTTAGATAGAGGCAATTCAGCAAAACATGAGCAAACTGTTAAATTTTGTCCTGTACTTAATCTCACCTCAAGGTTGGTTAAGTACAGTAGCTGTTCTGGAGTAACAAAGGCAACAAAACATCCTTTTTTCTCAGCACCCATGTTTAGTTTGAATTTGAGCTGGACTTCAAGGTGTCTTCACCTTGAAAACAATAGTTTAGTTGAACAGCTAACATATCCATGAGAACCGACCATGTCTATACACTGAGGAAATAGAAAAGGTTCCAAAAAAGGCTAAGGCCTTGTGGTGAGATTGATAAAAAGTTAAAGAGCTTATTTTTTCTTTGCTTCTTTCGAGTCTTGATTGCCTTTTTTTTTTTTATCAGTTAACTGTATACACACAGAACTGATTCATTATCCAGACTATTTAAAACACACAGAAATGGGCAGAGGTCTCAAGCCATGCTCAATTAGTACTGGTTCATTCCCAAACTTTTGATTAGTCAGGAGCTTAGTTTAGCTTAAACTTCACAGAAAACATTATTTGAGCACTAAAACTGCTGTTATTTGGTATCAGCACCTACAGCCTCCTCACAATTATGGCATACATCTATGTAACCATGCAGGTGGTCACCTTTAAAATGCCATTTCTGCTAACCATCCGATTGTCTCACAGGCATCATAAAAGGCAGCAGCTGAATGAGAGGAAAAGAAAAGCATGACCTAAAAACACTGAGATGATTAAAACAAATAAAAGCAGCTCAATGCACAAAGGTCAAAAATGTTTATGAAAACGATGCACAATACTGACATTCATAGTGAAGAGGATATTTTGATGCTGGCACCATTGTACATGTTACAGTTTGCATGACTGTCATCTTGCTAAACAGATACAAGTCCAGTTAGTTTGCATAAAAACTATTCTTTGGTATTAAAAAAAAACATGTTTTCTACCTGCACAGCACTGAAAATCAGACATTTAGTTCATATCACAGGCAGCAGATTTTGTAATTCAACACAAAATGTAAGGCAGCAGAGAACAAAAAAAAACCGAACATAATGTTACCAAACCTATGATAATGCCTGATGTTTTTCAAATTCTTAAACAAAATACTCTAAAGTGCTTCACGAGCATCGATAGATTGTGTGTCTAAACAGGAAGTTTCTGGTTGAAGAGGTTTGCTTTAAAATTATGGCAAGAGTGGCAAGCACATTCAAATACATCACAGCATGCTCACCGCTTCTATTGTCTACAGCAAAACGGAAAATCTCTCCGTTCCTGTGGAGCCACTATGCTGCTGACCCTGTGTTTCCTGTTTTTCTCAGTTAGACCACATACAATCATTAGCCTGTTCTGTTATTTTAAATGTAATTGCTAAGTTTGAAAGGGGTGGAGTATCTGCTGAAATTATCCCTCCACGTGTTTTTTTTCTGAGTGGCCAGCAGATGGCAGCAAAGTTGAACTAAATACTTCACAGTATTTAGGACAGTCCACAGTATCAGATATTCTTTGATCTTATCCATAAAGAAACAATAAAAATAGTTCATGAGAGTAAACAGAGAGTTCATTTCATAAAATGATAATAAACAAATTGTTTTCATGACTGTAAAAGGCATTCCTGTATACATAATAAAAATTTCTGTGGCACATATGCATAGTCAAAAGAAAACCTGCCTTGTATGAGAACAGGCTTTTGTCAAATGCGACAGCTACATTGATAAGGCAGTTCTCGAAGTTAAAGTGCTTCAAGTTAGTCAGTCATAATCCCAGTTCACTGCAGGACCAATTTTACGAGGCAGTTTGTAAAACGTTAAATTCTACAGAAGCACCCTAAAGTCTCCAATACTCTGACTGTGGCCTGTTTGATTTATTTGCATATTAACTCCTTAACCTATGTGTCCAACATATTTACAGTCCAACAGTTTACATACTAAACTCACTGCAAAATTATTTGGCGCAGCTTTCCTTTATCTGTCAAACTGCCCCAGTGTAAACTGCTAAAAGTAAACCGAAAAAAATTTACATAAGCAGCCTACAGTGTGTCTTCTTTGGCTGGTGCACATCCAGCACACCCACACATCTACCTACAGTGTCATCATATAAAGTAAGTAAACATTAGGAAGGTGCTTGTGCACATTTACAAAATGGTAATAGGATGAGGACACTCCAGCTAATGTGTTCCTCCATCACTGATTTCATTCAAAGCAATGTTGAGGGTCTAGATTGCATATTGCAGCTGAGAGTCTAGATAATCCTCTGCCTGATATGCTCCTGCAGCCACAGCAGTAAAGGCTCTAAAGAGCTTGGCCCATCAGGCACAACCTCTGTGTACATCTGCATCAGTACTTCTTGTAAAACAAACAGCAGGGGCAAGCTCATGCTCAGTAGCTCATACAGCAATGTATAGTCCTGGGCATTGTCCCTCAGGTGGCCGGCGAAGGCCTGTGCTGCGTTACGCACACGCTGGGAAAGATACCGGGGGGCGTCACACACAGCACGAGTCACACTCAGAGGCCAGCTCAGCTGTTTCCTTATGAACGAGCTGAAAGTACCTGCTGCAGGCTGACTGTGCAGGTCCGCTGTACCGCTGGGGGGGGTGATTTCTTCATCAGCAGGGCATTGCTCCTGAACGTCATCACGATTCTAAGAGAGAGGATGTGGTGGAAAAAGAAGTTAGACACCTTATAGTCATCATTCTCAGAAGGGGGTGGATAAACATGCACGGGACTCACTGAGCGTTGAGAAAAAGTCCGCCTTATGCTAGTCCCATTGTTACGTTGATCAAAATGAAGCTTGCAGTAGAGTTTCCCTGTAAGATCAAAGTAAAGGTCATGACAAACCATGTCAGTAAAACCAGCCTAATGCTGATTATTTTGAGTTATGTAAGTATTATGTGGCTACACCATTTGGAGAAACAAACCCTCTTCAGAGTGGAAAGCATGTGCTCCCTGTCGCAGAACAGAGCTGCAGGTCGAACAGCGAAAACACTCCCTGTGGAAGTAAAGCCCCTCGGCACAGACCCTCTCCACCATGTAAACACGCTTCTCACACGAGTGACACTTGTCACCCGACGGGGGAAACGCCCTTCGTACTGAGCCGCCCTGGGAAAACAGCAAAATCATGCAAATTAATTTCAGACCCGTCACTATACCTGACATACTGACCACTGACTCTAAGCTACCTTTTCAGAGATCCTGCCCTTATGTACTTACGTTTTATGTACTCCTGTACATTTGTTCACAAGAAAGCTTTTGTGAATTGTTTGAACAGAAAATACATGATTATAATTGTCTACCAGGAGTTATTCGCTTATATTCTACTAGTGTAAGCCTTGCTAACATCTAGTTATTAAGGGGACAGTTCACTCGCAATTGAAATTGACCTATTTTTCTCTCTGGCGTGTACTGCTATTTTTCCATCCAGACTGGTTTGGTGTCATTTGCAAAGTTTTGGCGATATCAGCTGCAGAGTTGTCTGCCTTGTTTTGAATCTAATGGATTTAAAGGGGACTTTCCTTGTCACTTTCAAAACACAAAAAATATATTTAAAAGCCTCAGCATCAGTGTCTCTTTCTGACGGGCACCTAAATGATATATAGATGGATGAACGGCACTACAGGCCAGAGGTAAAACACGTAAATTTGATTTTTGGGTGAAATGTCCCTTTAAGTTGGCTTTTTGGGAAGGGTGGAGCACACGAACCCTCAAAGTGACACCGGAAGAGCACACACTTCTCTGCGAGGACTGCTAGTAATTAAAAGCAGAAAGGGGCAGAAACAGCAGTTAAAGCAAGGCTCTCATGCAAAGCACGTTGTTTTTAAAAACATCTGCCTGATATAATTATGAAGGTACATGACAACAACATAAATCGTGGGCTAAGATACCGCTTTTCAAAACAATCGTGTTGTGAAGATAATTTCTGTATTGCCTTTGGGACGCATATGTTGAGCCTTCACCGGCGAAACAAAGAATAAACACGCTAAAAAAACTAATGGACGAGGGAGAAAACTGAGAACATGCCACACTTCTGTAAAACACATGCAAATGAGCACACAGTGAGGGGCAGGCAATACAAAGACACACACAGGAAGCTTGAGATATTCACCTTGAGTACAGCAGAGCTGTCTCCTGAGAACAACCCACTAAGGTGAACGGCTTTTTCCTTTATACTCTTTGTATGAAACTCTCTAACCTGTTGTGTCTGAGCTTTTTTCTGCAGGATGACACGGAGCAAGAAAAAAGTCATCAGTTCATCCACCAACAATCGTGGTTCTTTTTTGTGTGTGTAGACATAATTAGGTAGACTAATAAATGCTTAATAAGCACTGCACATATAATGATTAAAGACTTTTCTGTTTTCTTCTCTATGAGAAGTAGAACTAAGGGTCTACTGTCAAGAGGAGAACAATGACGTTGCTGTTTGAAAGGCCGCCTTATTACATTAATTTCACACCTGAGTTGATGTAGTTACTCATACTGTATGGGAACTGAAAACTTACAGTCACAAAGTTCTGCATATTAATGAAAAGGACAATCACTCGTTTTAAGATTAGTTTACAGCACAGGTGTGGGTAAAATATCTGTAGAAAGCAGCTTAAAGCATTTTCACGCAGAGGTATTTGAGAATACAAATGTTCAAAACAGTCAGATCGGACATTAAACCAGCCGGTTCCCTAGTATAAAGTCTGTGTGATGTCCAGCTGAGCCCTTGTAAGACAGACACCAAGTGGCCACCACTCCTGGCCTAAACCAATCAAAGTTTCCAACAGAGAAAACACATCTGAAACAGGCTATCTCTTGTGGTACGCTCATAGACAACAAAAAAAGATGGATGTAGCTTCCTGGTCGGAAACATGAAGCCAATGCAGAAGTGCCTACAAACCTGCACTCTATCTGAAGGCCGCCAGATGGCGATAGCTGTGGTTGCAAAAAAAGACTTCTGGTCCTGTAGAAGTCTATGGGAAAAAGGCTTTCTTTCTTGACCTCTAGAGACACTTTGCTGTTGAGTTCATGGTTCTAGTCACTCATTTTGGGTCACACTGAATAAAAACTTTGTGCATTTTCTCTTGCTAAAGAAACAAATCTGAGAGATCATGTTTGTTAGTCTGTTTTTGGTAGAAAGCTAATCTATATGTTTTTACCCCCTGCTTTCAGTCTTTATGCTAAGCTAAGGTACTCCCATGACTCCAGCTCTAGACTTGACAGATATGAGAGCCGTACGAATTGACAGCTAGTTAGCAGCTTAGATTAACTGGTCTAATATTTAATATAATGTCCATCTGTAATTATGTAAGATGAAAAACTTGCATATATCATAGCGCTAAACATAAATAAGCTGGGCTGGCAAAGGAGAAAAGTGGTCCCGATTTAAAACTAACCAACATCTACAAAAAAAGACACCTTACGAAGATTAGAATAACTTACCAGTCTAATGTTTCTTTTTTTTGCCAGTGCATGAAATAGCAATGTAACTGAAAGTTATCTTCAATAAGCATTTTTTTTTCTCACCTGTATTTTAAGAAAACTGTCAAACAAGTGCACTGGATACTAAAATATTTTATACATTATGATATTTCTACACTAAATTGTTTGACAATGGACTGATACTTCATTGATACTTTTGCAGTCAGTGGAGCCTGTGACTGTAGCCTTGTCAATAATCTCTGTGTGTCTGTTTCAACTCATGCCGGGTCTGTAAGCCTGCTTTTGCCATTTTTTTTTATTTTTTTTTGTCAGGCTGGATAATAAGGGGCTGACTTCACCATCAGACTACATATTACACAAGTCTAAATGTATAGTCAGGACATAATATATAATCAACATTCACTGTGGGGCCTTTCTGGGAATCAAAACATGCAACAATCACAGGGATTTAGAAAGAGGACAGTGAAGAAAACAGACAGAAAACAGGAGTTAAAGAAAAGAAGGAAGAGGTACTGTTCACCTCAGAGATGTGTTCGTCCACCTCCTTGAGGCGATGGAGGACTCTTGTCATGAAATGGATTGCTGGATGGATGGATGGAGGAGAAGCAGGGGCGTCTGCACCCTCCAGCTGAGGCTTCGTCTCAGCGTGTGTTTGATCAACATGTCTGAGTTTCATTACAGAAAATGGATGTGGGGGCTGAAGCTGGAGCTGGGGTTTGAGCGGAGTCTTTGGAGGCAGGTGGACTAACTGTTCTGCTGCTTTTCTGATACTGATTTCAAACTGAAATGGACAATACACATGTGAGCTCTTATAACTCCTTACCAAGATAACAAACAATGAAGCCTTTTTTCATCCACTCAAAGAGTGAAGATAATTTAAAGAACCATACGGGTGGTTTTCCATGTTTCAACCCATTAACTACAAATAACAAATACTTCACAATGAGGCCAACCATTTTAAAGTACGGCACACGTTTTCAGATTGATTTCCTACCCCCTTGCCAGACATTAGTCATGCTAGCACAGCATGAAAATCAGCCTGCATAGGTAATACATTACTGGGCCTGTCTGCTTTATGTTTTCCCAAAGTTATGTAACCATCTCATGGTAATGCATTTGTAAGGAGAACCCGTTTTTAAAAGGTTTCATTTTGCGAATGGTCAAGAATTGGAAAACCAGTCTGACAGCTGAGACTGCAAGTCAGCAACCAAAGACTAAACTTGAATGAAAGAATTTGTTACATTTGCATGATTTTTGCTTTTTGCTGGCCTTGTAGGTTTGATTTTCCAAGTGTTTAGCTTATGAATGCAAGGCTTTGACTTCAGCAATGACTGAATGGGAGGGTGTGTTTTTATCTCATTAGTTATGATCATTTGGAAAACATAATAAGCTACAACCCTGGACTATAAATAAATGTAAGTGAAATTCAAAACACTCATATTAGACAAGTTGCTTTTTTCTACCAATGAGTTATTTTTTCCACAAATCTGTTCTTTTTAAACAAAAAAACAAAAAACAAAAAAAAACAACAACTTGAATTTAAAGCCAACAGCAAAGTAAGCATGGTTTACTTGATTTAAAGCAACAACCAGATGTCTAATTGTGCATTTTACATTTTGAGATTTCAGTTTTGTGCCAGTTTGACTGAGGTTGCTTGTGCAACATATAATTGCAGTGATGCAGGAAGGAATCACATTCAGCCAGTTTCTGGAGTAAAATTAGGGATCACGTCAGTCAAGACTTAAGAAAGTAAAACCACCAGTATGGCATCTTAAAGATCCCAAAAAATAACCTCTATTTTGGGTAAATTATGCTAGAGCTTTACACAAGAGTGGTGTGTATGTGTTAGAAATATACACTACGTGAAGTACATATATTGGGTGTGCTATACATGTGCCATGGGAGAGCTTAATGAATTAGCATTTTATGTGAACCATCACTAGCTTTAAACACTTTTTCAGAAGCATTTGTCTAATTTGTGCTACTCCAGACTACCTGTGTCACAGGAGGAGGTTTGGGTGGGACCGGAGGTCTGAGTTTAACAGGCAGACTCTCAGTCAGGTCGAGAGTACGGAGGAATGAGGACTCCTCAGAGTGTGACTGTGATTTTGCAGAGGGTTAGAGTTAGTAAAAAAGAAAAGAAACAGAAAAGTATGAACAGATTAAATACCAGCAAAAACAGACAAGAGAAGATTTTGAGGCATTAGCAAAAGGAAAGTTTGTCAGATCAAAAGCCACAAACCACTGTCTGAACTCCAGGTCATAACTGGGGAAATTTAAATCATATTTATGATCCATGTACTAAAGGACAAATTCTGGGGAGATTTTACCCTTTCTGAACTGAGGAAAGACATAAAAAAAAAGACTGTAGATATATGTATACATTACATAAATGAAATAAATTACAGACGTTTATCAAATATATTGCTGCGGTGTTTTTACCTGTGTTTTGCGAGCGGTGTAGTTGGGTGTATTTTCAAACTTGGCCAGCAACTGCGTAGCCATAGAACGCACTTTATTTTTCTTTGGATCCGGTCTGTCTCGTACTGAGGAGCCATTACTGGACAGATTGGTGGCCTAAAGAGAGACAGACAAAAACGTATTACATCAGAAAGACCAACAAAGCGATTAACTATGCACTTATAAATATTATGTTTACAAACCTCCTCCAAATAACAGAACTTTCGCCTTCTTTTGTAAATGGGGTCTGTACCGTCTAACTTCTTCTCTTCCTGAAAACACAGAGCAAGGAAATGAAACCGAATATGCAACAGTCGCGAGAAACTATTCAGGCATTGAAATAAAATCCCACTGTCATATGGGAGTAAAGCTAAATGAAGGCACAAACAGGCAAACTTGCACTCAATGTGCTGAACTTAAACACTTCAGCATGGAGTTACCTTTGGCACCCGTTTCCTGGTCAGTGGAAGATTGAGCACACTGTTATTACTTCTGACTTCCTTCGATGGATAATCTTCATTATTTTCATCCACTCCTCTGGAACCTGCATAATAACACATGACTGCATTAAGAGTTTTCACATTTTTCCACCGTGTACAGCCATTAAAGTCACATAATATCAGTGTGCAATTCCAGTATAGATCAGGCAAGTTGCAGAAGTGGTTTGGGGGGCAAAAAAAGAGTTACTGTTTGTTTCCCTAAAACAATGAAGCTGAAGTAAGAAGTTGGCTGAGGTTAAATAATGCAAACGAATTAGGGTTGAAATTAAAAAAGCATTTCTGTTGAGACAGGCAGCTGTATGCTGTTGAGAATCTCAGACTTCTGCAGCCCACAGTGCTGGTACAGATACACATTCCTCTCATTCCATTACAGTTGATTAACAGGATGGAACAACATGCACATTTTTTCACAGAAAATCCAAAGAAATTTAAAACCTTAAGTGCCACTGGAATTTTGAGCAAAACATAAAGAGCAAAAACAAAGAAGAGGCAGAAATGCTATGAATACAAGGCTTCAGTGGCTATAACTAATGACACAGAATAGTGGCAGCAGAGCAGAGTACCTGATGCAGGTAGAGGCGTTCCACGAAAGAGCTCGTAGAACTTGGACAGGTAGGTGATCATCTTAGTTTTATCCAGCTCCTCCTCTTCACTCAGCTCCCTTGTAGATGTGAATGAACGAATCCCAAATTCCCGCTCACTGATGTCAAAAGCCAGCTGGAGGTTTGCAGCATGGTCCTCCTCATTTAATGAGTCAAAATCTCTGATGGAGGCAAAAACACCCACGCTAAGTATGTAATGGCAAAAATATTCACTGTGTTTATTGTGATTTAACCCAAGTTGTCACAGTTTTAGACAGTTTACTTTTTCCCAAATCAGTTGTAAACACACGCATATGATTTCCGCTTCTCATTGTTTCTACAGCATGAACTTTCCAGTGACCTACAATCACCAGCCACTTCATTAGGTAAAGCTATTCAATTGCTCATTAACACAAATCTAATCAGCCAATCACATGACAGCAAGTCAGTGCATCTAGGCATGTATACATGGTCAAGATGACCTGCTGAAGTTCAAACTGAGCATCAGAATTTCATCTTACAGGACCAGATGAAATTGTAGTGGCATGTGATTTAAGTGTTTTTTTGTTGGTGCCAGACTGGCTGGTCTGAGTATTTCAGAAACTGCTCATCTATTGGAATTATCCTAAACAACCATCTCTAGGGTTTATAGAAAATATAAAGAAAATATTTAGTGAGCGGCAGTTCGGCCACACTTCTTCAAGCTGATAGGAAGGCAACCGTAACTCAAATAACCATTCGTTACAACAAAGGTATGCAGAAGAGCATCTCTGAACGTGCATGAAGCAGACTGGCTACAGCAGCAAGTGCCACTCCTGTCACCTGAGAACAGGAAACTGAGGCTACAATTCACACAGGCTCACCAAAACTGGACAACAGAAGAAACGTTGCCTGGTCTGATGACTCTTGATTTCTTCTGTGACATTCAGATGATAGGGTCAGAATTTGGCTATAAACAACATGAAAGCATGGATCCATCTTGCTTCATATCAACGGTTCAGGCTGCTGGTGTGGGGGTGTCCATCCTTTTATGACCACAGTGTACCCATCTTCTGATGGCTGTTTCCAGAAGGATAACACACCATGCCGCAAAGCTCACGTCATCTCAAACAGGTCTCTTGAACATGACAACGACTTGAGTGTACTCAAATGCCCTCCACAGTCACCAGATCTCAATCCAATGGAGCATCTTTCGAATGTGGTGGAACGGGAGATTCACATCATGGTTGTGCAGCCGACAAACCTGCAGCAACTGTGTGATGCTGTCATGTCAATGTGGACCAAAATATCTGAAGAACGTTTCCAGCACCTTGTTGAATCTATGCCACAAAGAAGTAAGGCGGTTCTGAAGGCAAAACAGAATCCAACCCAGTACTAGTAAGGTGTACCTAATAAAGTGGCTGGCAAATCTATATATTTTTATTTAAGATGCCCTGAATTATGAGGATGTGTAAATGAGATTCTTTGAGGGGACTATTTCATTTCTACACAAGGTGACTGACAGTGACCATATGTACACAGAAACACATCTTTATTTCCAACCCTGTTAAAGAACCTGTTTCTTCTATTTCAGCAGAAAATGGCAGCAAATAACTTCTAACGGGAGCAAAGGCAGCTCTTATATCATTACCAAAGTGGACAGTGTGCAGACAACTTCAAAAGTAATGTAAAGACTGAAGCGGTAACCTAGCAGCAGCACACACAAACTCTGGTATTATTCCGTAAGTGCTGAGGCTCACTTTTTCTTCTGTGAACCTGCTCTGTGTGCCGTCTGCTCTGCTGACAGGCATGCATATGGAAAAGAGAAAAGGGGAAAAATGCCAGTGGTTCCTGGAAACTTACAGGACCAGATGAAATTGTAGTGGCATGTGCCAAAGTACGAAGGCAATAATTAAAGGGTTAGAGGATAAAATTAGATGGGTAAATGTACTAATCTACACTAACTAAATCCACGCTGTGTACGGCACTCTG
>VVAS01047767.1:7741-18921 GCA_015103295.1 Ptychochromis oligacanthus
ACTGTTTGTGGATACTATGCAGATTGATGCTGAGAGATAACACAGGATACTTCGCAAATGGGTTAGCATGTTAGCATGATAGAGTGTTGTTGGGTTTAAATGAGCTGTGGCCCAAACGGGGGCCTGCCTCGGCCTCGGATGAAGGTCGCAGCACTTCACTCCCGGATGTAAATCCTCGTGCACACTACGTCATCCGCCCCAAAAGTCTGGAGGAGACAAAAAGATCATTTCATTTCTTGTGTTAGCGATTATCCCTCATAATTTTCACGTTTTAAAACTGCATGCTGCATCGGTTACATCTGCAAGCCTGTTCCAAAGTCCTTCAGCGTCTGAAACCCCTCAGCCCCAAGCTTTAAGGGCTGCACCCACTTTTTTGGCGCTTAATGAATCCAAGTTTTACTAACTTCTTTCACTTTTTGAGTGCACAAACAAGTGCACAATAAATCTCTCTGAAAGCATGTGCCTTTATCCTCTTTCCTGAGCACATCGAGGCAACAAAAGCACAGACATGACATGATGTGACCTTTTTTTTTTTTTTTTGCCTTTACATACAGTCATTGACACTGCAAACTGGTTTATTTTGACATGCCAGCCCACTAAAATACCAGAAAATATGTTTTCTCAACCAATTTCCCGTGACTGATGTGGTCATAAACTATTTCCCCCAAAGTTAAAACGGGTTTTGAACTTTACATGAGAAACATTTATGTGTTCTCTCTGTCCTTCTTACTGTTTTGAAGGCATACTCTATTTACTCTTAAACGAACACTTCATTTGCTTTTCACCATTTTGTTTGCATGTCTAAACTCTTAGGTTATAAATTGATGCTGTATATACAGGGGTATTTCCAGGATATCCTTTTTAAACGGGCTGGCACAGGTGGGGCCAAGAACAGAAAACACTCTCAGAAATAAATTCCAACTTCTTAAATAACTGTTTGAAACTTCAATGAACTGTATAAGTAAATGAGTTTGGGACAGAATGCCCACCTCCATGAGCATGCATTAGGAGACGTGGCTGCCCCGTAACAATGTGGTGGTCACAGTGAAGCACAAGCTTCAGCTTCAAGGTGATGGCGTGAAAAAACTGAACTCTTACGGCCGTAAATATATTTGATTCTGTTGAGTAGCAGTAAAGAGCGATGTCTCACATCCTTTAGGGGTGGTGCCGCACCAGACCCCACCTTGACTTTAAAGTGTCCTCAAAAAATTGTCCACAGAAGAAAAAAAAAGTAGTGCCAGCAATGGGACAGTTGCTGTTTCTCTCATGTAGCACACAGCAGGAGAGTCTCCTTTAGATGTATTCTCACTTGTGGAAATACTCTGTTTGGTTTAGGCAAGGTTGCCACCACAGAGTGTGCAGGAGGCAGTGCCCATGACACCCACTCACTGGGCTTTGAATTCCATCATATGGACTTAAAGACCGCTTAATGTCCGATCCGACTGTGCCTGACATTTGTGTTTCTGCACGCGCCTCCATCAGTAACGTCTAGAAAAGTTCAAGGCTGCAGCACGTGGGTGAAAATGGTTTTAGACTCATATTAATAGTTTTCCTTTAATTTTTGCTCATTTAGTCATTAATATTCAAAGTGATAGAGAGATACTTTCAGAGCATGTAAGAGTCCACTTACTTTACTTTTTAGAAATTGTTCTTGCTTTGAATTTTGAACCAAACCACAATCTGCTTTAAAAATTCTTGGGTTATTATAGCATAAAGAGAATAAGATTATGAGGCCTTCTTTAGAAACTCTGAGATTTTGGCGTCACACTGAAGAAAACCTAATCCTAAAATCTTAAGGAAATCCTTTTAACGGTGATGCATGTGTCACTACATCTCAATCAAATTTATGCTCCTCAGCCTGGGTCTACCTCACGCTGCTGCTGATGAAACCAAAGGAAACTTCTTGATGGCTGATTTATGCACAGGCCTGAGCCCAGTCTTTTATTCTCTGATTTTATTTCAGGCTGATGTAGCTGCAAAAAGACGTCCACAAGACTCTATCCCTGAAGTATTTTCTGACTAAGCCAATTAAACGGATCATGCAAATCATATGGAAATGTGCCCCAGTTATGTGCCACAATCAGACCATTGCTTTATGATCCCTAGTCCTCCTTTCAGTCAGGAGCTGAAGCTCTGCTATTGTTAGGTTGTCTGTGTCTGGGGTCTTTTTGGAAGCAGATAGGTGCAGTTCACTTTCAGACAGTGTTTGTTTTGGATTTTGCAGTTCCTTGTCTCGGAGAAAGGCGTCTGGGTGCAAAGATGACTCACGTCTCTTTTTCCTTTAGAGATGCTTGAAAAGCAGGATTTCAGTGATGCTTCATCACATGGTGAACAATTAGAAAAGATGTTCTTTTATCCGTTAGTGTTTTGTATTCTAATACACATCTCAGCAGTGCCGTGAAATTAAACTGGTATAATTTCCTAAATTATATCAAGTTTGTTTTGTTGTTTTTTTTTTAATTTACAGGAGCAGTGTAAAAGGTTTCATTTTTATGTGTATAGGTACAGTAAGTATTTGGACAAGGATTTAATTTTTGCAAATGTGCCTCTGCACATTACCTCAGTGATTTTGAAATAAACTTCTACTTCTATTTCTATACTGTGAAAAAGAACCAGATATTTGACTGATAAGTAGTTTCATGGCCAGGTGTGGTCTGTTTCTGTCATGGTCCCAGATTGTGTTTCTAACAGTCTTATTTTCCTGGTGTCCCCACTGTTTCCTGTCCTGTCCCTTGTCTTGTCTGTGTGGTTTTCACTTCCTGTCTTATTGTGGTAACTGCTTTTCCTTGTGTCTCCTGTCCTGTTACTTCCTGTCTTTCTCTTCCCTCCTTTGTGATTGTCTGTCCCGCCTTAATTGTTTTCACCCATGCCATCTTCCCTCGTGTCTTGTTTTTTTTAATCAGCCCTCCGTGTGTATATATTCTTGTCTTTCTCTTTGTTCTTTTTCAAGTCGTGTGTTTGTGCTTTCCTTGCTCTCCCGTTAAAACGTAGATTCCTGTTCTGTGTTCCCTTTTGGACTTTGTTTATTTTTGGACTTTGCAACAGCCAAGTAAAGGCCCACTTTTTGTTCACTTCGTCTGCCTCCTGTCCTGCGTTTGGTCGCTCCTGAATCGTGACAGTGTCTTTGCTCTCTCTTGACAAATTAAGGAGTTTATTCAGAGTGTTAAATTTGGATCCAAATATGATCCAGGCAGCAATTATATTTGCTATCACAAAGTCATTTTAGTAATCTATAAAACAAAGCATAGACCAGGGGTATTAAATAAAAATTTAAGGAGAGAAAATTTCCTCAAACGAAGGTCCAGAATATCATAAAGTTCCGCTTGCATTATAATTCAGTGCAATATATTTTTAAGTGGCCTAATATTTGTATCAATGCCTGTATGTCAAAAACAGCTGGCTGTCAACTCAAAGAAAGAACGTACAATTCAACAGTATTTCAACAATGTTCATTATTCATTTTCACTATGAACTGGAGGGCTCTCTAATAATAAAATAATAAATTAAATTAAATTAAATTTTGCATTCAAAAATAAAATGAAGAGCTTTTGAGAAAGTTGTCTTCAAATAAAGTGCTTAGTTAAAAACATAATGAAAAGGTGTAGTTTGAGTTTCCCCTTTTCTTCATTTTCCTTCACATGTAAACAATCTCAACAAATATTAACTTTAACCCCTCTGTTCTCTCTGTCTGTTCCCTCACTTACTTCTTTTGCATCTCGTGTCCTCGTGAACGTCTGTTTTCACACACATGCATTTGCAACATTGCTGTGAAGAAATGACTTGATTGGCTAAGAAGCATCACGTGGGATGAGTTACAGCCTATGCGGAAGTGCCTAAATATATCAGCTGATGGCTCAGCTGATGGCTCAGCTGATGTCCTTCCATGAATCCCATCCTCTCAGATCTCCCATGCTGTTTAAGCTGCTTCAGCCTGCAGTTGATGCTACCTCTGCAAGCCGCTTTGCAACCGACATCCACCCCAGCTCCTCCTTTTTATCCTATTCATGCTATTTCTGATGTGATTTATGTCATGTCCATTGTCATGGATGCCTGCTCTGTTCTGGGAGGGGGATCTCGCTGAGAGTGAAAACGGCTGTGCAAGGAGGTGGGAAGAGCTGAGAAACACATAGACTGAACTGCTGTCACAGCTCAGCCAGATCTTTCTCCATAATTGTGTGAATGCCTCTGTTCCTCCAGGGCAGCAGGACCAACGTGTCACCAGAGGGACAAGCGCTGTAACACATTTTGCTTCTGTCACCTCAAGCAGAATTCATAAGTTCTGCCTTCTCAGCTTGCCAGTCTGAACAATGAGGAGCTTCAAGCAAAATGCAGTTTAGGCACTGAGGATTTGATTAAAGCTGTTTCTCCTCTCTTACCATTGCTTGATTGTGGCCAGTAATATAAAGCTACGCAAACATCCTGTGATGACTTTTTCAGCATCTAAACCTTCCATATTGTTTCGAGCTTTTGCCTTTTAGACATTCATCTTATAAGAACAACAGAGCCGAGCGTGGGAGCGCTGAACGTTGAGAGGAGAAAGCTGTTGAGTCCCTGAGAACTGTTCGTCGGGTGCGTTGCTCTGCTTCCCTGCACATCGTTTGAGGGGCTTTGGACCCATTGACTCCTGCCCTTATTAATCTGGCTAAATACAGGGGGTATTACTGCAATGTCAGCGTAGCAGCCCCTCTTGTTCTCTTTTCACATCTCTCTGCAGGGTGGATGAAAGCTTGCCTCCTTGGGAAACAGCCTCTCTCATTTCCTTTATGGATGAATCTCCAGGGCGACTTCATACACTCGCTGCCTCCTTTTATTAACCATTCCTCCAACAGAGTACACTAGCTGCTCGAAAGGCACATCTTAATGCGTCTGATGTATTCTGGGTCTCCATGAGCGCAAGCCACGAAACAGACAAACCATACAGATCAGCTACCCATCAGATCCTCCTGTCTATCTGATTAAAGTAACATTTTGCATTCCTAACTTTTTTTCGTCTCCTCTTTGTTTAGCCAGCCCTTTACTGCTTTTATGCTTGAGAGGGTTTTTTTTTTTTCTAAGCAACAGCAGTAATCTATTAAGAGGCTTTCAGTGAGAAGATGACTTATTAGTGTGCGCTCACCAGTATGAGCTCATCTCCATTCAGCTCTCGGGTCCAGTAGGTCTTGGGGCCGTCACCATCCACCAGGGTCTGCTTACAGTGAATCTTGTTCTCTGACTCCCAGGTGGCGAGGCTCTGGGAAGGGAAGGACAAAAAGGCGGGAGGCTCAGCATGATTATCTAGAAGATATATCTTCAAGTAGCACTCTGACACTGTTTCAGGATGTGTAATGAGGTCACTTCTCAAATGGCACTTTTTCAAATTTTACTCATAATGCATGTCAGCGTCAGGACTAAGTTGTTTTACTCATATTCACAGCTGCCTCGCTGAACTGTGAGGCGAGAAGTGGGCTTTAGTCACAGACTGTATGTAAAAGATGGATGGTCAAACAGTGTGGACTTCTGCTTTTAGGCCTCAAGTTCGGCACTTTTTTTTCCAAGCCAGACATCGCGAGAAGCCGAGGAACACTCATGCAGTGGTGACTTGACAATCACAAGGTAGCACACCCTAACACATATCCTGCTTTATGGTCTAAATGGGACCATGATTTAAAAAAAAAAAAAAAAAAGAAAAAGATGAACATCATGCTGTATTGAGCAAGACTTCAAAATAGTGACTGAGATCATAAATACATAAGGAAAATCTTTACACAGTTTATAGGTCCATGGAGCATAGTGTAGTGGATAACACATTCGACTTGCGCGCCAAACGTCGCTGGTTCGATTCTAGGTGGAGATGCATCTCCCCCTAGGGGTTGCGTCAGGAAGGGCATCCGGTGTAAAACTATACCAAAGCAAAATATGCAGAGCTACTTGCTATGGTGACCCTTTGTGACAAGGGAGCAGCCAAAAGTAGCTTCTATGAGTCAATGGAGCAGAAGGTTCTTCCTCTATATGACTTCAGAGAAATCCCCCCTTGCTGGTCATCAGAAAGAATCCAGGATTTAAGGAAGCTGAGGCGTTAGATTATAGACAGCTGTCTTTAAGTAAAGTCAAGTGAATTTTGTCTTTAACTACAAATTACACAAGTTTCCGTGTTTGTCGGTAGATATTTACCAACCTAATCTATTATGTATTTAAAATATCAATATGGCATTGCTTTGCAGTGCTTAGTTTTCCAGAGTCAACACAGACTACATTTATTTATTACCACAAATTTCATCTGTCGGGATAAATGTAACTTCAGTCTTGCCATGTACTGATTAGAAATATTACCAAGTTCAGCGCAAGTATTCCCCAATAGCATAACTGAACATCTGATCCAGATTTTTATTTTGCCCCACTTAGATTATAATTCCTTGTATACATGCCTAAATGAAGCAGCAGTTGCCCGTGTACAGTTGGTACAAAACAAGCAAAGCTGCTAACAAGCACTCGATCTATGTAACACATTACAGCCAGTCCTGGCAGACTTACACTGGCTTCCCATTCACTAAAGAATCCAATGTAAGAGATTTCTTTGATTAAGATTAAGATTAATGATTATGACCCACATATGGTAATAATGTGTAGGTGTTCAAATACAGCCTACTTGAAAAGAAAGTTTGTTCTGTGCTAATCCATGGCCAGAGCTTAAGGAGCAAAGCTAAAATATATTATAATTCAAGAGCCTGAGTAGAAAAAGCACAAATCCTCTTAGCACTTTGGCCAGTCAAGGTTACCATCTGCTACTTCGCTTCAATAATATTTCAAATGACCTCAATGGGATTTGACAGATTTTGACTTAAGGACTGATTCCTTATGAAGCAACTGACTTAAATTGCCCGCCAGAGATTTAACAGTTCATAAATGATCACAAACAAGGTGAACCCAAAGCAATAATTTGCGCTAATGGTCAGGGTTAATCATTGAGAGAGACTCAGTGTAGGGTCCGTGAACTGCCCTCGTAATTCATTACCTCAACTGTCTACTGTTACGAAAGCTGTTCTGTTAAACAAACTGTATGACATTCTGGGGGAATATGCTTCTCTTTCTGGCTACAAATTTCCTGAGATAATCAGTACCACTGACGTATCTGCCAGTTTAATGGAGTCGAGCAGGGAGGCATGCAGTTTAGCACAAAGATTAGAAACCATCTCTACTATAACACCTATTTTATTTCTTTAATCCACCTGCCCAAAATTTCAAACTATAACTGTCTTTTGTCTCATCTTATTGTCTGACTGATTTCCCACAGCTGAAATTTGCCCCTTCTCCATACAGCCAGCTGCATTTTTCATTTCAGCATTGCATCCTAATTAGCCAAGTGATCTCACTCCAAAGCCTGGAACTGGTCAAAGCTGTCGCGGCACCATCCAGGACAGCATTTAAATCCAGCAAAATAAAATAAAACTCCGGGCAGCCCTACAATAAAAACTCGTCTTCTTTTCTGGTAGTTTCTCGCACGGTGGCATATTTGCAGTGTTGCTGACAGATAATTTGTTTGATAATTTGTGCTATTTTGTGATTTTGGACCAAAAAAGCGCCACTGCTCTGATTTGAATTCAGCAGCAGCCCCGGTTTCTCGGAGGCAAATGTTAATCACCATATCAAAGGTAACCAAAGCCATCACGGGTCCCCGCGGGCTGCCGTCCACAGTCTTTGCCAAGCTGAGGAACGGCGGGGCTTTCTTCCAGCTTTCCTTCTGTTTATCAGCCATGGCAGCGAGGCTGGTACAGTTTTCACCTCACGACTCTGTGTGTGTATCATATGGCAAGTCTTGGAGAGGCTTCCTGTAGTGGGAAATATACCACAAGGACAGTTTTTTTTCTGGTGTTTAATATGTTTATATCTGTGGACAGATTATACCAGTACTTTAGTGTCACATAATGTTACAGCTGTGTAGCTGACATCAAATGTCAAGTTCGAAGTTGGGTGTTGTCAGAGAACTCATTGTCCTCTTGGCTGGTGTGACCCTATCGTCTTTATTTCTTTCTTTGGCTCTTTTTATCTTTCGATTTGTTTTTTCTTTTGTTTTTTTTCACTCCTTTTTGCCTTCTTCTTCTTCTTTTGCTCTTTCTTATGCTCTTTTCATTCTCTTTTTGCTCTTTGTCAGTCTTTTTTTCACTTTCTTTTGTTTTTTCTTTCACTCTTTTTTTGCTCTTTATTTTTTTCAAACTCAATTTCTGTCACTCTTTTTTTTGTTCTCTCTTTCTTTCCTAAGGGCTTTCTTTGTTGCTTTCTTGCACCTTTTTTTCACTCTTTTTCATTTTTTCTTAACTCTGTTTTTCCATCTTTCTTTTTTGCTCTCTCTCTCTTTCTTTCTGTCATTGGCTTTCTTTTATTTTATTTTTTTCATTTTTTTCCACTTTTTTCACTTTGCTCTCTTTCACTCTTTCTTTCACTCTTTTCTTTTGTTCTTTTACTCATTATTTCTTTCGCTCTCTTTTTTCCTCTTTCTTTCTTTTGTTCTTTCATTTGCCAAAGCCCAGAAAGGTCATTGGTCGTCTGATATGGAAAGAGTTTTCTCACTCACAGATAAATTCTATCATCCAAAAACATCAAAAGAGCTTATGAGACCAAAACAAATTCAGTTTGTCCGCAGCATGTGTTTCACCTCTTCCTGTGTTTTCTGTAGTGTTTTACTTATCAGAAAATCTCTTGTCTTTGCTTTTCCTTTAGTCTCTCATGGCTTTTTAGATGCAAACAGTATGTTGGGAAGTGGGGGGAAAACTAATTTCCTGCTCGGTTTAAAGTTTTATGTTGGATTTCTCGAGACTTCTTTCAGAGCCCAAAATAACACTCTCGCTCAGCTTTCTGTCTCATCTCTTCCACAGTTTGATCACATTATCTCTCTAACAGCAGTGTTTATTCTTCACTTTTCCCAGCAGCTACCAAGTGACAAATGCTGCATTGGACTGGTGGGGACAGGGCAGAAGCACCGCTTTTTCTAATAACCACTTGAAACTGACTGCCACAAAAAGAGCACAGCACTCACAAAAATCTTAACGTCCTAAGTGATGGATTCCCAAGAGAGGTTATGGTCCTAAATGGTCATTTCATTCACCTAAAGTGTGTCTTGGCAATTTTTTTTATTGTTTCAGAATGACTTATATTCTGAATAATGGCATATTTTCCATTATCCCATAATAATTCCATAAGAGATCCATTAAACAGTGCAAATGCATGCACATTAAAGGTGGGAATAGAGAAGAAAAAATATTGACAGCTATTAAAATCCAGTAGCTATAGATTAATATCCTTGAATGAATATCTCAGTGTAAACTGCATCGTTTTCTTTCTTTCTTTCTTTTTTATTATTGAAAGCATCACTCTTCACACTGATGTGCTGCACGAGAGAAGAACTGGAATTATGGAAGTTATGGAAATCACTGGTTATTTATCATGGAATTTGGCACAGTTTCTGCTCCAGTGTTATCCTAAAATGTACAGAGAAGTTATGTGAAACTGGACTAAACTTACAGAGCAGTTTTTAATCATTGGCTGGTTTTACAGTGAGTTTCTTTTTTCACACATGCACACCACCATCATCAGAGCTGCCATGCAGATAAGGGGTGGCTAATGTTTAATATTTATCTTACAATATTTATCAGCCTTTAATGAAACTCCCATAAGCTCGGGACTTTGTGCCTATTCAGACTAAAACACAGGCACAGAGTTTGCAAACTAAAACTGGGTCAGCTGTGTTTCTAAAAGTTTTAAGGGTCCTAAAACTCTGGAGTAGAGTGGATGTACTGATAATGACACGACCAAGTTATGGCGATATAAGTGGGGTTTTTTTGTTTTGTTTTGGGGTTGGTTTTTTTTGCAATCAAAGTAGCTGTTAAAATCATATCATGGGTGCTTATTCGTGTGAAAATTTGGAAAGTAAACCTCAGGAACATTCTTCATTTGTTTCATAAACATTATATACCTGTTAAAACCACCTTTATTCTTAGGAAGTGGCCATAAATCAGTGGGGCTAGCACAAGGAATGACAAAGACTGTTTCTCCCCCAAAGCCTGCACCCAATATTTTGCCTTCAGTGTATAAACAGTGAAGCAGTCCAGAAGAATACATCTTGCGACGCACTCAGATTTTTGATGTGCCCGTCACTCGCCGCAGGCCTGTTCCTGCCTCTCCGTGCTAAACGACACACTGTCAAAAGCGTCGAAATCCCACTTGAAATTCAGCCACACTGTCCTGAAAATACACCCTCACTTTTGCCCATTTACCCCAAACTCTAAAAGGCTGCTGGCCTTCACCAAAGCATTACAGATGAATATTACCTCCATCAACATAATCACTTACACTGTGTGTCAGTATTTTTCAAGACCTTTCAGTGGATGTTACGACTGCACACCACATGTCTGCTCCCCATGCCTCTTTGTGTAGCCCCATAGGTAAAAGTCTGTCTTTACAGCAGGCAGCTGGGCTTGAAGACCCTGGTTGTCTTAAGTCTTTGTGCACAGAAGAGCTGCTCTTTGTTATGTCGTATTCAGATGAAAAAGAATCCAGCACAGCAGATGATGTTTTATATTTCCAGACACAAAAACCATCTGCTCAGGTACAAAATCGCCCCATAATGACCACCACTCTCCACTGAAGCTCATCTGCTTCCACTTTCTCCGTCACCTCTGCCACTGATATGAAACACCTGGTCAGTTCCCACTCTGGAAGTGGGAAGGGGCCGTCTGATGCCCACCGCACTCGCACAGATTAACTGGCGCTTTTTAACCTTGTGGTGGTGTTAATCAGCCCCATGCTCTTCACCAGGCACAGATCAGTGTGTAATCCCTTTAACCACGGGTGCAGCCAAGCCCCCCAGGCTAAAACCCACTTAGGCCTCCTCTGCCAACCTGCTCCACCTGAGACCTCGCCAACACCCCGCACACTCCCTCTCGCCCCTGTGGCACATGCGCCGGGGTCAGTGGGTGCCGCCTCCTGCAGGTTTCGCTCCAGTCTTGTGTAATGATAATCGCCACACAAAGGCACAATAAGCTTGCTGCTGACTGCTAACGCCTCAGTTTTACCTTGAAATATGCAGCACCGACCAGTTTAAAAGTATTAAAACTGAAACTGAAATGTTTTTTAATTGTGTTTAAAATGAAACGGTGACCCTGGGGGGGGGGGGGGGGGGTTTTTGTTCCCTTTCTATCCCCCCCCAA
>VVAS01047775.1:4658-15293 GCA_015103295.1 Ptychochromis oligacanthus
GTACTACAGTTAGCAGGTAAGTTCATAGCATCAATGAGATAATATGGTAGCATTTATCATATTAGCTGTGCAAAGCCAGGTCATTTTTTGTATAAATTATGCTAAATTCAATTCAATTCAATTCAGTTCTATTTATATAGCATTAAATCACAACTCATGGCGCTTTATGTGTTAGGGTAAATACCCTAAATACCCTAAACTACACTCAGGGTTTCTGCCATAAAAGTGTTTTGACCCAGTGGTTACACAAGGGTTGCACAATTTTATGTTAGTAAAATTAATGTAGCGTTAACCATCTGCTGCAAGGCTAACTGCTAATCATATGGTGGCACAAGAAAAAAGAAGCTACATGTCTTATATGGAGACACAGTGGGGTTATTTCCCTCTTCTGAAGACATGGTAACGTACAGTTGTGGTCAGAAGTTTACATATAGTCATCTTGGGTATGAATGTCATGGTAATTTGGGGCTTTTAAGGACTTCTTTGAACAGTTCTTTTTCCAGAGTGGAATGATTGTAAAGCATACATCTTTAATAACTTAAAAAAAAAAAACAAGAATTGGGTGCACAAGTTTAAATTTTGGGGGGATTTTCTCTAATCCACACAGTATATATACTGGCTCAAATATATACATACATTCACTTAAATCTTTTAGTAAGTGGTGCTGAAGGTTCTACAATATCTTTTAACTTGACAAGGGCAAGCCCTATTAACTTCTCATTCGTGATCATGATTGACTACAAGTGACAGTTTCTCTTTGGCAGCATAAAAATTATTTTTTTGACAGCACTCATTAGATTGACCCTAGAACAATGGGAAAGTCCAAGTAGCTCATTGAAGATCTAAGGAGGGTTGTAGATTTACACAAATTGGGAAGGTCTCTTGGAGCGATTTCTAAAAATTTGCGTATTCCAAGATCATCCTTTCAAACATTTGTTCATAGATATACGTTAACTGGATGTGTCACCACTTTGCCACAGTCTGGAAGAAGGCTCAAACTGTCGCCCTGAGATGAGAGGAAATTGTTTAGGCTGGTCAGGAACCACCTATTGTTGTGATTTGGCGCTATATAAATAAAATTGAATTGAATTGAACTGGAAACTGCTGAAACACCAGCGTCACTGTCCACAGTGAAGCGAGTTTTACATTGCCATGGACTGAGAGGATGCCAACCAAGAAAGAAGCCCCTTGCTTCAAAATTGACACCTTCAAGCTCAACTGTAGCTGCCCACATGGACGAGCCAAATGCCTTCTGGAGAAAGGTTTTATGGTTAGATGAGACAAAGATTGAGCTATTTGGCTACAATGACAAGGGGTATGTTTGCAGGGGCGCCGTATGGGGAAGAAAAGTGATGACAATTCTAAGGGCCCATGACTGACAGGGGCCCTAGAAAATAGTAGAACATTTGCGGCATTGAAGTGGTAGAGCCCAAAGTGATATTTTTTTGAGGGGGCCCCAAATCCCTGGCGGCACCCCTGTATGTGTGGCAGAGTAAAGGTGAGGCTTTCAAACCTAAGAACACTGTACCAACTGTCAAGCACTGTGCTGGTATCATGTGGCTGTGTCTCAGGAGGTAGAGCAGGTCATCTACTAATCGGAAGGTTGGTGGTTCGATTCCTGGCTGTTCCAGTCTGCTCCGGTCTGCATGCCAAAGTATCCTTGGGCAAGATACTGAACCCCGAGTTGCTCCCGATGCGTTCATCGGAGTGTGAATGTGTGTGAATGTTAGATAGAAAGCACTTTAGTGTAGAAAAAAAAAAAGTGCCTGTAAGAATGTGTGTGAATGAGGCTTGTGGTAGATCAAAAAAAGTGCTTTGAGGTCTCAAAACAGAGCTGAGAAAGCGCTATATAAGAACCAGTCTATTTACTATTTACTTTTGCTGCCAGTGGTACTGGTACATTGCACAAAGTGGATAGAATAATGAAGAAGGAGGACTACCTCCAAATTCTTCAACTTCATCTCAAATCAACAGCTAGACAGTTGAAACTTAGACACAATTAGATGTTCCAAGAGCACAATGACCCCAAACATACATCAAAACTGGTTTTGGAATGGATAAAGCACCCTTACATTAAGCTTCTGGAATGGCCTTCCTACATTGATGAGTATATGTAAACCACAGCTGTATATATGGCCTTACTGATTAAGTCTTCCTAGATTAGTGGACATAAATAGATGAGGTACAATTATATTAACATTTTTCGTTTCTTATTATCTTTTAACCTCTTAATATATTTTTTTTTCAGTAACAGCAGACTAGAAAATGTAGGTGGGGATGGGGTGTACGTCCTGTTTTATTTCCCATTTATTTTGCAGTCATTGTCAAAATCAATAATGAGACATTGTTTTGAAATTATTCTTTTCCCAAAAAATATTTAGTGATTTATAGCTTTTAACCATAATATTTTTGTCATCTTTTTGGCATTAAATCATTCTTTCTACCTGCATTATTATAGAGAAATAGCCTATACTTAAATCTGCTGAATGAGAACTTTTAAAAATGGACACCCCAAAAGAACAGGAGAGACCCAGAAAACTTAAAAGCCTCTTCTATGATGTTGATGAGAATTCAGCTTCTGTTGAAGATATGAATTGTGAAATTCTAAATAGAAAAAGGTAATTAAATATACATGCTCTGCATAAAGACAATATATTTCATTTGCATGTGACAAGACTACACTCTTCTCTCATTTTGACAGTACAAATATAACTAATTTAATTACTTAGGTTTTCTGTTTACAGAGCCACATTATATTATATAACTTCTGAAACATGATTTCTTTATACTGTAATACATTAGGATTTAAAAGTTGAAAATGACCTCAATACTGGTTAAACATAATCAAGTTCTCTGGGCTTGGCACATGAGAGGCTGAATTTAAACGAGTCAGGTCTCCCTCTTAGAATGATTGAGACCATTCAGAGCATAAGATCACTTTCCACATGCTTACTTTATGATAGCAAATAGCATGAATTTGAGAGATGGTGTGCAGTTAGGAACATAATTCAATTCAATTCCATTCAATTTTATTTATATAGCGCCAAATCACAACAGCAGTTGCCTCATGGCGCTTTAAATTCCTTATCAGTCCTCTGTTCCACATGTGCTCTGCTTCCTTCAGGATTTACTAGATAAGGGAAGAGCATTTTCTACTATTAAAGTGTATTTAGCTGCAATTTCAGCCTGTCATGTTGGCTTGGGTAATGCAGCAATTTGTCAGCATTCTCTGATAAGGAGGTTTATGAAGGGGGCCCATAGGCTGAGGCATACTTTTAAGCCTGTTGTTCCCTCCTTGGATTTACCCACAGTTTTAGAGGCACTCTCAGGGCCACCTTTTGAGCCTTTAGAGTGTGGTGACTTAAATGCACTTTCAGGTCAACCCAAGTAAGCTAACGCCATAGCACTGTTGAATTCCGTGATTATGAGGTGTGGCCCAGTACTTTTGTCTATATAGTGTATTAATAATGGCACGTGATGTTACCATAGGTACAATAAAAATTTCCCCAGTGTTACACTAAGTAGGGGGTGCGTTAAGGAAAGAAATAAGCCAACAGCAAAAGCATAATCTTTGTATGTTTTTAGTCACATCAACTCACTTGATCACAGGCAAAACCTTTTTCATGCATATAAAGAAAAGCTGTTGGTGTAATGTTTGAAATACCTCTAAACTGCTGCCTCTGCCATGAAAATCTTGCCAGCTTGTGTATTTGATATGCAGTACCTTTGGTACTCTTCTCAAAATCTTTTATAAAATTTCAATATGAAAACCTGAACAGTTCATCTGGCCTATGAGGTTAACATATCCCCGCCAGTGACAGAGTATTCCAACAATCAGTGTTTTCACATCATGCGATAGTGTTAAAAATCTAACTTTCTGCTGTTTTTTGATATGTATATAAGTTCACAGAAGAAAAAAATTCTCGGAGGTCTTGTATGATTAGTAATTCATGCGTTACTGGTTCACAAAGTAATATATGTGCTAGTGATCAAACCAATCACAAAGGGGTTTTTGGTGCAGCACCTTCTTTGCGAGCAATTTCACCTGGCAACATCAAGCAACTTCTAGTAACCTATGGTTGCCACGGGGTCATCGACTGGTCTCTAGGTCTGTTGGACTGAGGCTTTACTAGTGTATCCCTCAAAGAGCTTTAGAGGCAACCACCACTCCTTAGGGAAAAATGTGTATTCCCTGACTGATTGGTGAGTGATTGCTGGAGGTGACTGGCAGTCTCTAGGTAAAATTGGTCGCAAAGAGGTATATAGTGCTGCACTGAAAATCTCCTTACAATTCCTTTGGTCGCTAACAGATTGCCTTGGTCCCCTGTAGATTGCATGTAAGATGTCAATTTGTCTGCAATAATTTGCTAATGGTGACTAATAGTCTTCTGTGTTGTTGTTTTTAGTTGACTTAATTAATTCAAATGTAAGCATTTTTACAGAAATGTTAAAAAAAAAGATTAATTATAATAACTTTATTCTGAATTTGCTATTGTCTCATGTAATATTTAGGACCTGTGTATATGTGAATTATGTGCAGATTACTACTACTACTACTTGTAATATTATTGTTCCATGTTCCTTTGTTATTGTATATCATTATGTTCATATATTTGTAATATTGTGCAGATTTGTCTTGCATTATTATTATTGTGCCTTAATATCTCTGGTTAAATAAAACAAGAAAATATGAGAAAAAAAAATGTAATGTCAATACTTCCATACTTAAATACTACTACCTCTACTTCTACTACTACTACTACTAAGAATAATAGTAATAGGTTTAAAAATGAACCCCTATTGCCAAAAAGTGGTTCCTTGAAGAACCTTTATGAGGGGTTCTTTGAGGAACTCTGCTGCTGTTGTTCCTCAGAACCTTCTTGAACTCAAAAGATTTCTCCACAGTGGCGATGGTTGGGTTATGACAAAGAGGTTAAAATGCCACATAAAGCAGTAGATGTGAACCTAACCTCTCCCCTAACCCCTAAACAGGCTGCCAGCAACCTGGTATTTGTGAAAATGTTAATCATACAGTCAGCCTAAAATCTTGCAGCAGTGTAATGCATACATTGCTGCAGATACAGGTCAGAGGCTTCTTTTAATGCTCCCATTAAACATCAAAACAGGAGAAAAGTAGTCTCTGTGACTTTGACTTTAGTATGATTGTTAGTACTACACAGGCTGGTTTAGTATTTGTGAAACTGCAGAAACTTCCTATAAGAGGCAGTTCTGTGAATGGAGAAGTCTTGATGAGAGGTCAAAGGAGAATGGTCAGACAGGTTGGAGCTGACAGAAATGCTACAATAACTCAGATAACCAGAATTTTGAGGCAGATGGGCTACAAGAGCAGAAAGCCACACTTGCTTCTTCTGTCAGCCAAGAACATAAAACCAAGACTGCAGTGGGCACAGGCTCCACTGGGCAGTTGCAGACTGAAAAAAAAAATGTGTCCATTCTGATTAATCTCAGATTCTGCTGAAGCTGCAGATTGTAGAACTGCAATTTGGCATCAGCAGCATGAATCTATTGATCTAACCTCCCTTGCGTCAAAAGTTCAGCCTGCTGCTTGTGGTTTAATGGTGTGGGGAATTTATTTTTTTATTTATTTTTTATTTATTGGTATACATTTAGCCCAGTAAAACCATTCAGATATGGTTTAAATGCCACAGCATATCCCAGTGGTGTTGTTGATAGTGTGCATTCATTTAAATTACATTCTTAGATCTTGCGTCTTAAAGGGAAAAAAGAAAGAAAAAAAAGATTAAAAACATTTTTTTTTAAAGAGAGGGGTCAGAGCTGAGCCTTTTTCTTCAGTCTTTTTACTAGGAAAAAAGGTTGTATCCAAATCTGTTATATGGCCATTTCTCTTATGCAATATCAGGGTAGGGTAGCTAGGATACTTAAGAACCTTTTACCAACGACTATCTTCCAACAGCAGAACCATTCCCATTTATAGTGTATGCTGGCATGCCTCCTTTCAACTTGACCTCTGCAGGAAGATGGACAAACTGGCTATTGATTGCTGAGAGACTGTAACTAGGCCCTTTTCACTTCGATGAAGCAAAGTTGTGATGGTAAATGTCAGAGAAATGTCAAAGCCTTCTGGGCTAAGATTAAAAGCGAGGCCCATGGGTCAGACGGAAGTCAGCCATTACTGTAGCATGTCATACATTGCGAAGACATTTCTCTGCTGAGTCAGAAAAGGACATTGTTTGAGTATTAAGCATGACTCGGGAGATATCTCCTGGTGCCAGATAGCAAAGATTCAACCCTGGATTGAGTTCATACTGTATCTCAGAGGTAAATATAATGTGATGAAAGACAAAAAAGGAATATTACTGACAGCAGCTTAGCTGGTCTCAGGAAACTAAATGAGGATGATGTAAAAGTAGAAAAGAAAATGAACTTATATTACATCAAATGTGTAACTGCCTGTATGGTCCTAATAATTTCTTACATCAACAGAATGTGATGGAAATAGATGAAATACACTTGAAACATGAAAGTGACAACAAACTTTTTTCTCCCATGTGTAAATCCCTCCCTGCCTCCAGTGTGATTGGATGGCTGGTTTAAAAGTGACAGTGACCGGCTCAGCTTGTTACCAAAGATGAGCAGTTTTCAGCTCTTACCGACCAGAAAAATATCCATGTGCATTCAGAGCGGAAACGACACTTAGCACCTCATCACACTGCTGACGTGTTCAGCACAGTGTAAAATTGTGGCACTCCCATTGCAAACAGCTGAAAGAGTATGCCAGCCTTGGTTAAGAAAATGTTTTTGTGGACATGCCCCCTAAGTGTTTAAATCCTGCAGTGACCCACATCATTACTTTCTAGCTCACTAGTCCTGTTATACAGTACTTGTCGTAATAAGCTTTGATACCTTCAGTATGTCTAAATGACAGAATCCACTTAAATTATCGCTATGCTGTTACTTTTGGACAAACACAACTTTTGCCCTCCATTGAAATTAATGTGTGTCTGCTGGAATAGTTATACTTTAAATGTAAATCTTTTAATGACATTAAATTTCATTTATGCCCTCATCGCAACAACCTGAAGTTGTGTCTTTCTGAATTATCTTTTGTGATTACATCTTATATCTGTGTCTGTCAAATGAAACCCATTCAAATACAGTGCATGGACTTTGACAAATGATTGTCACTCATCACCTTTAAAGCTCAGATTAGTCAGCTGTGATGGGCTGTTGCGATGAAGACAAGCCACAACGACCAATAAGAGCAGTCACAGACTGTAAAGATGTGACGTGAAATGTCCAATTTTGCCTCTCACAGTGATAAAAATAAAAAATTCCTAAATCCATCTACAGATCTGGATCAACTCTAAAAGTTAAGCCCTTATAACCTCTTTTTGAATAATCCAGCTAACTAACAACCAGACACACCAAATGAATCACACAGTCTACATTTTTAAGGCAATAACATCAAAGCTGACAGTAACACAGTGAGAGCTACTTAACCACTGAAAAGAGGTGCTTTTTTCTGTACTGTAAGATGGCCTGATGTAGATAATCTCTATGATTTGCTGTGGATACTTATGCTGATGAGCCAAAACATTATGAATACATGCCTAATATGCTGCTGGGCCTTTGCTTGCTGTCAAAGCTGCTTTGGCCCATGGGGGCATAGGCTCTGCAAGACCTCTGAAGGTACTCTGTGGTCTCTGGCATCAAGAAATTATGAGCATATGCTTTAAGTGCTTGAAGTTATTTGTTGGAGCTTGTGCGGATCAGACTTGGTCCAGCATATCCCCCAAACTATCACTCCAGTGACCCCCAGGAGTACCCCATGAGCCTTGCTGAAACTTTTACTCCTTGGAGAACAATTTTGTTTCCTGATCTGATTAAAAGGAAAAAAAATTAGAAAGTGTATGTATACCTCCATAGTGTAGTGGATAACACATTTGCTTTGCACGCAAAAGGTCGCTGGTTTGGTTCCAGCTGGATATGCATGTCCCCCTAGGGGCTGTGTCAGGATGGGCATCTGGTGTGAAACTCAGCACCATCAAACATGCAGACCTACCCACTGTGGTGACCCCTTGACAAGGGAACAGCTGAAAGTAGCTTCTTCTATGTATGAGTGTAAACTGTAAGTTTAAGATATGACCAAGTTATGTTGTGCCAGTGGTTTGCAGCTTACCCTTTCACCCCTCACTGTTCTTGGCTCAAGGTGATGTATGGCAGACATTTTAAAGCAGTTCACTCACATGTGGCGATAACGGCCCAATACCTGTTCCTTACGGTGTTGGCAAGTTTTGAAAATGGCTCTGTCAAACCTCACCAAGCCGCAAAAGGAGGGGCATGAGGAGTTTGGTGGGAAATTGAGGACATAAATCAATTCAGTGGTGTGACCTGAGCCCAACTGTGACTGAGGGCAGAGCTGTATTTCTGAGCCAAAGCCCCTCTGACCCAGCTGACCGCTCTGTGTCATCTAGTTAGCTTCATGCTGAAAGTATTTGTGTGTAGGCATTACATGTCAGCAGTGGGTGATTAATGACAGTCAAGGCAGTTGAAACAAATTGAAAGTGAAACCAAATGAAGGTGGGAAGTAAAAAAATGTAGTCTGTAATCAGATAATGACCACTTCATGAGCTTTTGTAGTGTCTTTTGGAGTTTTACTTTCAGCCCCAAGGGCAGAAAAGAAGTTTGCAATCCATGAAAGTACATAATGGCTTGGAGATGTCTGCCAAGGAAGAGGCTCTGCATCTTGTCTGGCCTTTTTGTGACCCATGGACTTGAACCTCCTCTGCACTTTCCATTTTTAGCTAAGGAACTGTTATCTTTCAGTTTTTACTGACAAATTGAAGCAGTTTGAATCGACAAAGATGAAAACTGAGGTGAGAACGAAAACTCTAAGAAAACAGCACAGATGCTTTCCATCTGTATGCTCCCCTAGGTCAGTGTAGTAATTAAGTTTACACCTGTTGTCGTATACTTAGTTCCTTTAAGCTATTGGTTGTTTAGATACAATCAAGCAAACATATTTAAAACACTGTTTTATTTCCCCTGTCAAAGCTGGTTCTGGTATGATGGCAAAAACTGCACCATAAACTGACATTTGTTTCCACCTACAATAGAGATCCAGTCAGACATCTCTTACAAAGAAAGAAATGTGACTGCATTTCAATGAAGAAAGCAAATTTGTGTGTATATATATTTTTATACAACAAAGTCTGATTGACAGTTTGTTTGGTTATGAAATTGCTGTAACCAGACGGCCAAACAATGCCCATTCCATATACACAGACTAGCATTGTCAGAAACCCAGCAACGTGTTTATGATATATATCTAGATTTAAATTCTGTCT
The DNA here is from genome assembly GCA_015103295.1 of Ptychochromis oligacanthus. Taxonomy (NCBI): domain Eukaryota; kingdom Metazoa; phylum Chordata; class Actinopteri; order Cichliformes; family Cichlidae; genus Ptychochromis; species Ptychochromis oligacanthus. The sequence goes on from VVAS01047775.1 coordinate 13,988, forward strand.
CATTGTGTGTAACATAGGGGATTTTAGCAGTATTTGAACACAAATGAGAATGGGTTGGTACAATGTGAATTAAAAAAAACAACAACAACAACAAAAAAACAAAAAAAACAAAACAAAAACAAAACAAAAACAAAATAAAATCCACTCAGCAAGTTAAAAAGTCACCTGAGTCTCTTAGGTGAGATTGAGCCTCTATTTCCTAAGGAAGCTGAGATCCTTCAGCATGTGTAGCAAAATGTTGGAGATTTTCTATAACTCAGTTGTAGCGAGAACAGTTTACTTTGCTGTGGTCTGCTCGGGGAGCAGCATCAGAGCTGGTTACACAATCAGACTGAATAGACAAGGAAACCAGGAAGGCTGACTCCTTCCTGCACACTGCATGCTTCTAAAGTTGTGGTGGAGAGGAGGTCACTGAATGAAGTGTTGTGCATCATGGATAATCCTGACCACCCACTGCATCACTTACTGGACAGACAGCTCTGCTGCCACAATGACAGATAAAGGAGATCTCTCATACCACATGCAATAATCTGCCAATAATAATAAATAAAGAGGCATTACATACCCTTGACCTGCAGGGAATCTGCAGTTGTCTTAAAACTCAGATTAGTCAAGCAATATTTTTAGAGATTCCTGAAGAAAGGCATTAGAAGTTATTACAAGGTCTTTAACTGTATTTTTCAAAGGATTAACATATTTTTCTACCTTGTTATAGATAGACATTATAAAAAAAATTATTATTAAAAGTTTACCTTTTATTAATTCTAAGTTGCTAATCCTGTCATTATCATGCTTGTCCAGGCTAGGGTGGTGTTAAATGATTATTTAATGGTATTATTATGGTAAATGGTAAATGGACTGGTTCTTATATAGCGCTTTCTCACCTCTGTTTTGAGCCCTCAAAGCGCTTTTAGATCTACCACAAGCCTCATTCACCCATTCACACACATTCTTACAGGCACTTTTGTCTACACATAAGTGCTTTCTATCCAACATTCACACACATTCACACTCCGATGAATGCATCGGGAGCAACTCTGGGTTCAGTATCTTGCCCAAGGATACTTTGGCATGCAGAGCGGAGCAGACTGGAATAGCCAGGAATCGAACCACCAACCTTCCGATTAGTAGATGACCTGCTCTACCTCCTGAGCTACAGCCACCCCATTATGACCACCTTTATTCTTCAGCACAATCTGAACTCTCTTAGGCAAGCTTTCTTGTAAAGCTACTTCTAAAGTAGTCTTCAGGGATAGTTATCCAGGTTTCTTGAAGGACATTCCAAAGCCCTTCTTTGAATTTTGGC
>VVAS01047794.1:0-10828 GCA_015103295.1 Ptychochromis oligacanthus
GGTAAATGGACTGGTCCTTATGTAGCGCTTTCTCAGCTCTGTTTTGAGCCCTCAAAGCACTTTTGATCTACCACAAGCCTCATTCACCCATGTTAGATAGAAAGTAAGTGCTTTCTATCTAACATTCACACACATTCACACTCCGATGAACGCATCGGGAGCAACTCGGGGTTCAGTATCTTGCTCAAGGATACTTTGGCATGCAGACCGGAGCAGACTGGAACAGCCAGGAATCGAACCACCAACCTTCCGATTAGTAGATGACCTGCTCTACCTCCTGAGCCACAGCCACCCCGTAAGACGCATGTCCCTTTTATAGCATTCAGCTGCTTTATTAAATTATAAATCTGCTGCTTCCTGTGAGCTGTGCTCTGAAATGTGCTGATGGCTGAATCTGCCCTCAGGTGAACATACTATCATCATGCATCATATGAAAACCTCTAAAGTCCAGGTTTGGTGACGATCACGAGCAAAGATGTGGAGACACTTGATAACAAAATGTAATTGAAGCCGAGTGAATCTCTCTTGGTATGAAATAAGTGTCTATTATAGGTCTGCTTTGTGATTGAAACTGATAATCAAATAAAGATAAACTGGCTCCGATTTTCCCCGATGATAGGCGTCCCTCTTTAAGATGTTTGAGAGACAAAAGCCTGAGCTTCTTGATTCTTTGTAAGAGATTCTGCTGACATTTTTATGGCTGATATTTCTGACTTTTCCCTCAGTTATGCTTCCCACGCACACAGATTGTCTGTCTACAGGCTACACTCATGGCAATTGTTCCCCCAAAACTGGCTTGATGACTAACTCGCTCTTGAATGCAGAATTTACATATTATTCATCAGAGCTCACATTGCTCCGTTTTAGGTGAGGGCAGATAAAGCAAGCTTTCATCTCACTGAGACACAAAGCCTGAAACTGCCTCCTGATCACTGAATAAGAATCTTATTTTGAGGCCGTTGTGAAAGATTTATAGGATGATATCAAATACATGTGCAGCAGGATTTCCTGCTCGATCAAATATTTCCTCCAGTCAGCACTGTGGAACTCAGGCTTCGGCACCTGTATTTTTATCTCTGGTTCCAGCTTCTCAAATGTGAAGATTTGCTGCTTTTTTCCTGCTTTTCTGTGTGTCATCTCATTCATAAGACCACGTCTGACTTTTAAATTTGACGCCTGTCATTCCTCCTCTAGGTGGCACTCTCTGTAGCTGCAGAGTTCTGGGAGCAGGGAGACTTGGAGAGGACCGTCCTGGAACAGCAGCCCATTGTAAGAGAGACAGAAGGAGGCTAAACACAAAGTTTAGAAGGCTGAACAAAGTCTTTGCAGCTCCAGTGGTGCTTCTGCTCCATTTACAGTCAAATATAACCTTTAAAATCCCTTTAAAATCAGCAATGAATCCTTTGTCTCTCACATTTGAGAGGTGGTAAATGTTTTCTGTCAGAAGCTTAGCTTGGCTCTCTGTTAAAAACACTGATACTGTGGGAAAATAATATTTAGAATAAAAATAATGGGATAAAAAGGTACATTCAAATATCATTACACAGAACTCTCATTCTTGACATGTGTACTAAAATCTGATTTAAACTGATCAAGATGCAAGCTGCTTTTCCAAATTCCCAACATTTCAGATTTTTTGTCTTCATTTGAGAGTGCACATGGGTGCAGCTGACCATAAACTCATGTCATACATCATGGAGTTTGCAGAAGATTAGGAATCAAATCTCTGGTCTGCTGGACCCCCAAACATTAGATTATGTCTTTATTTGAAAAATCGTGCACATTGTTCTACAGTTTGAACTAAGGCTGTAGCTGATTCCAGCAAACTGCTGCTGTAAAATGAAATGTTGCTTCCAGAGCACATTTCCACTGATTTATTTTTATGTTTTTTAATCTAAAGTTGGAGTGAAGTTGAAGCAGGACTTGGTGGGTGGACAGGAATCCATCGGGCTTTAATTAGTGATGGGGAGCAGCAAGGATGGATGAGAAAAGACAAAAATGAGACAGAAACGCAGATAGGAACAGACAGACTTGTGTTCCTGTGGTGGTGTAGAGCAGCGTACGAGCCATTATGTGGAGCACTGATACAGAAAGAGCGGTCGCTGTGGCCCTGACCCAGCTGACCAAAACCTCCCCGGCTCTCCTGACTCCTCTCCTCCTCTGTCTGCCTCTCTCCTCGCTCTGCTTCATTTCTTCGTGTCCTTGAGACTCTTGAAGTTTGAGAAGCACCATCCTACACTCTGTCACCTCCCAGTGCTCTTGATTTACCAGCAGCTGTGTCAGCAGGGAAAACTTTTCAATTTGATCAGTTTTTATTTCCCACAGTGGATTGTGTGACTCACTGAGGTCTGACGAGACTCTGCAGAGGCTGCGACACTCGAGCAATTTTAACACGAAATGTAGGTGGGCAGTTTTGCCAGCAATTACAGTCAGCATGAACTTTTAACTGAACTGCACAATTCAGTGTGCTGCTCTCCAAACATTTTTCTGGAAAGATAATGCAGTGGTTTGAATGTGGCTGCTAACGTAAAGTGGACACATACAAGTCGTCATTCCTATTACACCATTTCACAAACAGGCAGCCTCTTTGACCTTTTTATACCTGAGCATCTGTTTTTAAAAGTGTCTGAAGGATTTGAACCATTTCAGTTTCTTTTACGCAACCTGATGAATCTGTAGTTCCTCCATTAGTGAGGAGAGTTTCTTTTTTAATGTGTGCATATATAGATTTAAAGGAGTCTAATTCACAGAATGAATGTTCACTTCACCATCACCTGTTCAGCTTCAGGAGCATCACTGGACCTGTCAGGACTTTGCTGCACTGTCTAAGGACTCTGCGGTAACTCAGGTTTTCCTATAAGAAGTAGACTCCATGGAAGAGGAAAACCTGAGGAAGTGAGCGGTGTGAGTTCAGACCGCAGGCGGATAAACTCACATGAATTTCTCACTGTATTACAAAAATTAGCTACCTCCCAAAGTTTCAGTAACAGGATGGATGAAAAAAGACTAACACTAATGCATTTCAATGCAACAACAATTAAAGAACTAAGAAAATACCGCAGCCTCGACCTCTGTGACAGTCCTGACAAACCAACACTGTGTACAGTCACTCCCTGTACGCAGAAGCAAAGAACTTTGTTTTGCTTCCACTGCAAACTTTCTGGCTATCCTCCATCTGTAGGAATCACACACAGGCGAAGTGAAAATAGAGCTTTTTACGGTTTTATTGACTGAGCAGAATATGTTTTAAAGCCTTCTCTCTCTCCCTCAGCCCATGATGGACAGAAACAAAGCAGACGAACTGCCGAAGCTGCAGTGTGGTTTCATCGACTTTGTCTGCTCTTTTGTGTACAAGGTGAGCGCTCGCAGCACTCGGACACACACTCAAACAAACATCTGCAAGTGACTAAACTGGAGCTACAATTGACTTCAAAGTAACTCTGCACCAGCTTACAGGTGCCTGCCTTATGTGGAAAACTGAGTCATTTTATTTCCGAAGCCTCAGGTGTGCAAATGCGTTACTGTAATCAACTTTATTCTCACCATTTGGGAATCATGTGTTACTGTTATATCATTTAATAAAAAACTAAACGTGACCAGTTTGAAACAAACAAAGCTGCATTGATTTGATGTCAACTGATTTGTTTCGACTCGCCCCAGGAGTTCAGTCGTTTCCACGTGGAGATCACCCCTATGCTGGAGCGGCTGATGAACAACAGGAAGGAGTGGAACGCCCTGAAGGAGGTGCACGAGGCCAAACTAGCTGCCATCGAAGCAGCTAAGAAAGCCAAGGAGGAGGAGGCTCAGAAAGCTGCAGCAGCCAGACAAGGTAGGAGGCTGTCAGGCATCACTGTTCTCATTTCATGTGGGATGTAAATGCTTAGCAAGCCTGAACAGCTTGTGTGCCAGCTTTGAGGTACATTTGAGTGAAAGTTTTATGCCTCAGCTGAGAGAAACAAAAGGAAGCAACCTGCTGTAGAAACTGTAGAACTTTCCAAATGGTTTCAGTGATAACATTAACTTGTGTCCTTTTGTTTTCTCCTTTCTCTCCTTCTGTCTTTCTTTCCCTCCTCCTGCAGCGAGTGCAGCCCAGTCAAAGACGTGTATTCTCAGTTAGAGATGCTGCACGAGCTCCACCCTGATTGGCTGTGCTCTAGCAGTGGCTCTGAGATCAGACCTGAAAAATCCGGGTTCACTGGGAGGTTGTTTCTTGCTTCAGATGCTCCTTTCCTACAGCTGCACTTACTGAAATCTGACTTTGACTTGTTTCTGTTCTGCTTTCCCTCTGCACTGCGTCTTCCTGTAGATTCGTCTTTATGTTTCTCGTTAGCTGTTCTGTGCTTCATGTCGTGTTCGATTGTTTGTACGAATCGCATTTTTTTTAAATTTACCATCACTTTAGTCCAGCGTTACAATGCAAGGCTCCTTACACCGATTCTAATGTCGTTCTGACACTAAACTAAACGGGACGGTTTGTTCCTTTAAGACTCGGAGGGAAAAGGCTGCAACCCTGACAGCCTGTGAATCAAATGTCAGAAATAATTTTGTATTATTTACATTTCATGTGACATTTGCTGTGTTGACGTGTTTGTCCCAGCTTATCTACATGCTGTCAAATAGTTAGAACTTTGTAATTCAAACGAAGGCGAGAGTAGAAGCATGCTGTGCACTGCTCGTCAGTTATTGGTCACTTTGTTTTTTCCTTTGCAGCATCATTTTTCTGTCATTGATACAGTGATTGGAGCTTTCTTAGCTACACATCACCCCCTCTGTGTCATGTTATAAGGTTGTAACATACTTGTTCAGTTGTTTCTGTGCACTGACTGTTCACACTCACCACACAGTTTGAATTCTGCTGTAATGAAGAAATGTGAATCTGCTTTTAAGTCCCTTTGCAGAGGTTAGTAAAGATTTCTGGCAGTTTTCCTACTGAACAGCAGCTGTGTCTGTGTTCTTATTGAGAGGCTGTTTAGTTTGACTTCATTTTGTGCGCTGTGGTGTCAGTGTGTGTCTGCTGGTTAATACTCAGACACAGTACAGTGTAAAGTATGTGTGCAGATGTTTTTTTTGTAGAAAATGATCGCAGAAGCCTGCCTGCTCACTGTGTGAATGCACATCTTTTTCTGCATTCATCATTAAACCCTGATATGGTTGAGTGTATCGTATACGACACATTTCTACAGCACATCTGGAGTGCAGGTTTATCTGCATTTGCTTTCTTGGGCTCTCACGACACTTTCATTTAATTTCCAGGAGAACTGGTAGAAAAGTTTTGCATCCTTTCAAGCATAACGGTTTGTGACCCAGCAAGCATCTGACTAACAGCGGTGAGAGCGAGCCGGCCAAAAAAACAGGCATCCTGCTGGTTTTATGCATCGATTTAATGCCAGCAGCAACAATAGAGAATCAAAACCTTTTCTTCCCAACCCACTAGTGTATCTTCATTCTAAACAACGTTATGAGGCTGTAGATGGTTTTGATTATCTTTTAAATTTTCAAAGTGGTGTCCTGATGTCTGTGTAGAAATGTGACTAAAAGCCTGAAATCCTGGAACCCTCTCTGCTCTCTGTAAAAAGGAAAACAAGATGTATCCTTGTATGCGTCTTGTGTCGGGATTCTCCTTTGAAGTGGTTGCTTTGAAGACGGGGACCAGGTCTGCAACCACTCGCAGTCTTCAAAGCAACTTTGATGTGTTAAGACAGCGATAAAACGGCAGTAAGACGGAGTCAGTCTATCAGTCTACGAGTGAATGGGGTCAAGCTGGCAATTGCATGCAGTCTGTTTGTGATAACGCGTCGATTATCTGCGATAAATCTGCAGAAATCACATTTGTTGCTGCCTACATACACAGAAATTCATATTAAACAGAAATTCACAATAACTGCTTTCATTCAGAGTGCAGCCAGAACCTCAGAGATTAGAACAAAAATTCAGTTCTTCCACAAACAGTGACATAGTTGCTGCAGGATGGCAATTTAACAGCAAAATGACACAGGTGCTCAGCAACCCTTCTTTTATAATAGGAATATAACCAAAATACAACCAGCTGAGTCGAGTCCTCCGTTGCAAAGAGACGAGTTGTGCTTGTTGGCACAGACTGACACAGACTGATTGCAACATGTTGCCAAGGCAGTTATTTGCAAACCTTTGCCAGTCTGTCTGTTTAATGTCCTCCACCTCCAGCGCCTTGCTGGAGTCCACATTCAGACCAAACTCCTCTTCAAACGGACCACAAGAGGGTTCAAGTTCACTCTCTTTACTCAGGCCAGCTGAAGTAGGGTAAAACTGAGAAAATAACATGAAATGCCTTTAGAAGCAATAAATGATAAAATATAAAAATAAAAATACATGTTCATGTCAGCGCACGATAACTTGGCTAGCCAAAAGTCTAGCTAATTCTTTTTTCCACTAAGTAATCATTGTGCTCACATATACTCAAAATTATTGTTCTTCATTAACAGAAATAAACTCAGAATTTAGATTACATACCAACAGCGCCTTCAAAGACCATCTTAAGCTGAAGAAGTCCCAACTACAGAGAAGGGCAGGCCATACTTTACCTCAAACAGTAACAGACTCTTACTGATGACGTCACTGAACAGGGACATATTTCCAAACATGTTATCCCAAATCATGCCAGAAGGTGGAGCCCAAAAGCTAAACTTTCTCTAAGGTATATTCATGGAGGGCAATGGTAACAGAACAGTCCGAGAGTGATTGCAGTCAGTCCGAGTCGGACCCTGATTGTTTGGAGACAGGTTGCCTCCCACCAGGCAACCTATGCATTCGCCATGTGATTGATTACCCTAGTGTGACTGATATAAGTTACTGCAGTGAGCTTTATACTAGTTAGTTTTATACTAATGGTGGCAGGAAATATCAGTGACCTCAGTAATCAAAGCTGATTCTTAATCAGCAGCGTGAGCAGCTTAAAAAAAATCAGTTTATGTGAGAGTGAACCCCCCCAGAGTCCTCCGACCATCTGCCTATAACCTCCTCTCATTTTCAGCTGTTACTGCAGCGTCTGTAAGACGGTATGGGGCACACTGGACATCAGAGGTAGACTTTGAAGAGAACATCAGGAGCAATGTAGAAATATTTCTTCCTCCTCTTTGGCACCACTCCGACAGGTCGCTCCCTACATGGCTGCGTGGTTGCGATTGGTCTGTGAAAAACTGACTCTAAATAGGTTAAAAATAAAATAGTCACAAGAGCATTTATAATTACTGTATTTAATATTGTATGTACTGTAGCTGAGATATCAGCATTGTAAGGGTCAATGCTGTTGTAAATTACTTGTCTGCAAAAATGCATTAAACCAGATTTAGCTTGGATTGAATCCAGATGTTCACATGTTTTTTGACCTCAAAATGACCAATTCTGTGTTTACTGACACCAGCTCAGCCTGAGGACAGGAAGGACACTCTCTAGGAAATTGGAGGGGGAAACAAATGCTGGCATCACATCACCAAACCCTTGCCTGTGGAAGTTTTTGGAGTTTAGTGAGCAAACATGTAATGAGAAGCAAATATCTGAAAACAGTGTATATAAGAGTAAGTGAATGGACGGGAGTATTGTCAGCAATAATGATCCAGGACTTCTGCAGGAAAAATGCAAAGAATACAACCCACACAATGCTGACAGTGTGCAAATATCTGCCAGCTGCACCATCCATTTGCATGTTTGTGTGTCTGTATGTGCACGCTTTAGGTAATTCGCCCACCCAGAGCCATACATAACACTGTTACAAAACCCAACATGATGCCAGAGCAGCATAATGAAAACTTATTGCCACTGGAGCCGCTGTGGGGGGCAGAGCAGGAGCTATATTCATCACACCACCCCTAACTCACTCACTCACTCTTGCTGTAGTTTTCTAATAATAGCATCGATGCATAATGTTAAGCATGTCGTCACTTGTGTATGACGTAAGTCCCCGTGACGTAAAGGCACGCTGGGAGCTCAAAGGATTGCCGTATACGGTGGTGATGATCAGTGGAGCTTGTAAAGCTTGGCTCTGACGCAGGGGCAACCCGTGACTGCGGAGAGAGAGCGCGATGGTAGAGGGAGAGCAGCAGCTGCAGTCCACCAAGTGAGCCTACAGGAAGGGAGCTTTAGCCTCATTCTAGCAGCGTTTGGGGGCAGTCGTGACTGCAGAGCTGCCATGCAATCCACAGCGGAGAGAGCGATGCAGGACTATTTATAGGACAACTGTGCATGGGCTGCCTGCAGTTTCTAAGCAGATGAAGCTGCTTTTGCTGAGGCTCTCTTACCCCAGTAATGCATTTAATGATACGTGCTTTGGTGCTATGTATTGATAACACAGTAATGTGGGATTGCTGGGATCAGATGCCTGTGATTCAGCTCCTAATGAGTGTGGAAGAGCTGCAGCGCTCGGACAAGACAGAAGAAGGAATGAGATCCACTTTAACACCAAGTTTCTCCCCTTTTAATTTACCTGAGCTCAAGCCCAGTTTTCCTAATATAGTGTGCATTTAATCAGGCTTTAGCTGCACAAGAGTTTGGAAAGACTCTCCAATCAATGAGAAACAGCAGTCATCATGAATTAGCAGAGCCCAAAAATTGATCTTAATTTATGATGAGCCAAAATAAAACAGGTGAATTAATAATTGTCTCTCTCCAAAAGTGTGAAATAACTGTTGAAATAGTTTTTGGGTTTGTTTTTTTTTGGACAATTTCAACGACAAAAGGATAAAGGATAAAGGATAAAGTAAGAGAACAAAGGATCTCAAAGGAAACAATGGTGTTGATGCTTTTTCATCTTTTTTCATCTTTTTTTAATATATGCAGAACACCAAGCCACATCATTTCCCTTGTAGCAGGTGTGATGTATGTGGCTGATTGGATCAACATGTCTCATGAGGACAGTGAAGATGCTCATCCAGCCTTTGAAACACTTTGCAGGATCTGTCCAAAAAACAACCGAATTACAAACTGCAACACGTTGAATTTTCCTGCATCTGTTCAGGGATATAACACTGTAGGTGTATAACACCTGTAGTTTTCCACATATTCTGGGATATTGTCTGTCTAATATCATGTAAAAACAGAGGATGCATAATGAAATCTAACCTTAATTTAACCAGGTCAGGAGCCAAGACACTAGCATCAAAAGGAAGTGTGAATTCCACCAATGAAAAGCACAAAGACACTGTCAGAAATCTGTTCACTGAGAATAGATTTGGGATTAAAAGCAAAGTATAGCTCAGGTCTTGGATAGGCGATGTAAAGCATGCTTTTAGAAACATTCTCAAAGCCAGTTTATGAGTCTGAATAAATCTGCCTGAATACATTCCAGAGGTTCTCAGTTCGACTCAGGTCCGGGGAACATGAGGTCCACTTAATGTGGACCTCATGTTCCATCAATGATTTCATTGTCCAGGAAGTGGCTACACACTTTGGCCACATGAGGCTGGACATTGTTTTCCACCAGGAGGAACCCAGAGTCCACTGGACCAGCATAAGGTCTCGCAACGGGCCTGAGGATTTCATCCTGGTACTTAATAGTAGTGAGGGTAATGTTGCGAACCTCCAAGGATACGTCTCCACAGACCCTGACTGAGCCACTGCCAAACTGGTCATGCTGCATGATGTTTCCGGAAGCATATCATTCACCACAGTGTCTTCAGACTCTTTCACCCTGTCACATGTGCTCAGTGTGAACCTGCTCTTATCTGTGAAGAGAAAATGGCACCAGTGGTGGAACTGACAGTTCAGGTGTTTGAACACAGGTCCCTCTAAATGGCATTGGGACTTCATGCCACCCTCTGTATCTGTATCAGCCTGCTGGAGGTAATTTTGTAGTGTTCCTCCTGTTCCTCCTTTCACATAGGAGCAGTTGCTGGGTTCCTGTCCAGCTCTCCTCATGTAACAGCCCTTCTCCTGGCATCTCCTCCGCACTCTTGAGACTGTGCTGGCAGACACAGCAAACCTTCTTGGGACAGCATGTACGGACGTGCCACCCTGGAAGAGCTCGACTCCCTGTGCAACCTGAATGGGCTGCAAGTACCGTCTCATGTTACCAACAGTGACAAGGACACGAGCAAAAAGCAAAACTAGAGAAAACTCAGTGAGGAGAGATAAGGAGAGAGTGATGCTCTGTGGCCACCACCTACAAAATGGTAGGTATTACCTTTCTGGGGGTTGTCTTGTTGTTGCCTCTCCAGTGCACCTGTTGTCACTTTCATTTGTACCTGTGCAGCTGAAATGGATTCACAATAGTTTCTGCTTCCTGACTGGACAGATTGATGTCCCTGAAGCTTAACTGACTTTGTGTTATGCTGTGATTTCACTCTCCTTGCTGACCAAAGTCTTTCTAAACTAAACCTAACTAAACCTGCCACAGGGAGGGAGAGAGTTCAGGGTTTAGAGAAAACTGAAAGTGCACCACCGTAAAGGAAAGGCATGTGCTGGATTTATAACAAAGACAAAACCACAGCACCATCGTGAAAATGAATGCAAAAAAATAATTGTTTTATCTCAGTTATCTTGTTTCCATAAGCACTGGAAGCCATAATTTTAACTGTCTTTAAATTTTGATTATTACACAGCCCTACAGTCACTTGGACAGCCATAGACAGGCTGTAGCTCGCCTCTGTGAACAAGTAGTGTAGTCAGATTCCAAAATTTCCTAAATCAACAGCATCTCTCACAGTGAGGAATTAATGAGAAATCAGCCAATAATCAGCCATTGTTCAAATCTTAGAAAATAACATTTGTTAATCTGGGATTAAACTGAAATCCTTTTTTTTTTTTTTTTTTTTATTTAAAAATGTTTATTTTTTTTTTAATTTACTCTTTTTAATTC
>VVAS01047795.1:3655-13697 GCA_015103295.1 Ptychochromis oligacanthus
GAAGAGCATCTCTACACAAATGTCAAACCTTGAATCAGATAGGCTACAGCAGCAGAAGACCACACCTGGTGCCGCTCCTGTCAGCTAAGAACTGGAAACTGAGGCTACAACTCACACAGGCTCACCAAAAAAAGACAACAGAAGATTGGAAAAACGTTGCGTGGTCTGATGAGTCTCAATTTCTGCTGTGACTTTGGATGGTAGGGTCAGAATTTGGTGTAAACAACATGAAAGCGTAGATCCATCCTGCCTTGTTTCACTGGTTCAAGCTGGTAGTGGTGTAATGGTGTGTGGGATATTTTCTTGGCTCACTTAAGGCCCCTCAGTACCAACTGAGCATCATTTAAACACCACAGCATACCTGAGTATTGTTGCTGACCATGTCCATCCCTTTATTAACACAGTATAGCAATTTTCTGATGGCGACATCCAGCAGGATAATGCACCATGTCACAGAGCTCAAATCCTTTCAAACTGGTTTCTTGAACATAACAGTGACTTCACTCTACTCAAATGGCCTCCAGAGTCACCAGATGTCAAACCAATAGCGCACCTTTGTGATGTGGTGGAACAGCAGATTTGTGTCATGGATACACAGCTGAAATTTGCAGCTACTGTGTGATGCTATCATGTCAATATGGACCAAAATCTCTGAGGAATTTTTCCAGCACCTTGTTGAATATATGTTATGAAGAATTGAGGCAGTTCTGAAGGCAAAATGGGGTCCACCCCTGTACTAGCAAGGTGTACCTAATGAAGTGTCTGGTGGGTGTAGTTTTATTGTCAATCACAGTTTTTTTTGTTTTTTTTTTTGACTGACTACCAGTTCTTTGGAGAAAATCCCTCTGAAATTCAAGTTGATAAAAAAAAAAAAAAAAAATAAAAAAAACCTTGGAAAAAAAAAAAAAAGAAAAAAAAAAAAAAAAAAAAAAAAACAAGAAAAAGCTTTAAAAAATCAGACTGGGGATTGGTGAGAGAGGAAAATAAATATGAAGGTGGGATTACAGAGTAAGAAAGACGAAAATGATAAAAGACAGATGTGGGGATGAAAAGATGGAACAGAAGATTTTACGATTTTAAGGAGTGAAAGGAAGGCGAGTTCAAAGGAGGACAGAAGCCAAGAAGACTGGTGAAAAAAGAAGCTGCGCAGTCATAAATACAGAAGAGAAAGTGAAGTCAGGTTAATTACATTAAGAATGAGGTGAGGTTGAGAGAGACATTTGAGAATGAGCGTGAGAGATAGAGTGGAGAAGTAATGTGTTTTGAAGACTGAACGAGTGCCGTCATGAGAGAGTATCAGTCTGTGCCTCTGTGACACATACACAATCATCAGTGTAGTGTGGAAGCAGCAGGCCATACCTGGTTCTTTTAGTGCTCAGTAGCTCACAGAGGAGAACATGCTGCCTTCCATTATTCAATCAAAACCACATTAAAGCTGTCCATGTGCACATCTCTGTCTCCGTCTATCTTCCTCTTATGTATGTATATCTTCTACCCCCCCTTCCCCTGCCCCTTCCCCCTTCCACCTCTTCTAATGTATTCACTCTTAATCGGAGAGGCAGTATATAACACTACCAGCTATGATGATGCCAAGTGTGTTACGTTCTAACTTTTAAAGTAATGGGCACAACAATAATCTTTGGCACCGTAAAACACACTGTGTCCTATACTCAGTCTGCAGGGGGAGAGTGATACACATACACAGAGTGTAAAGTGAAAAAGCAATTCACTTTATAAGTGCCTGTGACAGAGAAGATAAATGTGACATTAAAACTCCTTGTACAGCTTCAGCTTTAAACAACCAGCCGTCTGCATATGTGTGTCTGTACCTATGAGCACTTGAGCCAGAGGGACTGTGGAGAAAGACTTCCTTAATCATGTTTAGCATAATGTTTCATGTTTCTATGCAACTCTGCAGTGAATGCCACTCCTGTTTGGGGGGGGGATGTGCGTGAGCAGGTTCTTATGTGTGTTCTGGTTTAGCATAAAGATGTACACACAGTGATGTGATGGGAGCTGATTTATCTCCAAGACAGAGACAGGTCTGACCTTTAACTTCACTAGGGGGAGAAAAAGGAGGGAGCAAAAAGCATGGCGAGACAGAAAGGGGAGAAGAAAGCAGATCAGAAAGGAGGGTGGAGGGCGGCAGAGGAGCTGATAGTGGGAGGAAAAAAAAAGTGAAACTGCTTATTGTCATCTGTTTGTGATTGCCGTTTATGTTAAACACCCATGTCGACGCTTATCTTCACAAATATGCAATCATTTTTATAAAATGTCAGATTATTACTTTAGTTTCTGAAGCTGACTGTATGAATGCCAATTTTGTGAATCAAGACACAGTATGTGCCGACTTTGTGCACAGCCTGGAGCTGGTGGAGCATGATTTAGTCAGGAAATCACAGTGATCTGGTGTGCTTGATCGTACTCTGACATGCACACAATTTGAATTGGAGACTGCACATAAAACATAAATCTGGCCATAAGATATTCACAACAGTACAGATCGTTTTGGAATGACAAGAGTACTGTTTTAACTGTAAACGTTATATAAAAGATAGATGTAGCCACTTTGGATTAGGGACTTCTTCAAGCCTCCATTTTAGCATTATGGCTGTTGCCATCTTGTGTTTTGCAATCAGAAATTACCATATTTGGATGATGGGTGAAGTGATAAGTTTTCAGCTTGAGCAAGCTTGGTTAGCAAGCTCCATCCTCACACTATATGGATTGATTGCACCGATACCTAACACAGAAATAGAATAGTAGAATTTCAGTCACCAAAACTGGATCGCCGACTTGTTGCCTGGGCTGTTAGTACAAGCTTTTAGCACAAGCTTTTAGTGACATTAAAAATGCCTCAACCACAAATACAACCAGAGGCCCAGTTCAGTGACTCAGATAAGCTGAGGTGATGCCTAGCAGACCCAGCAAGCTTGCTTGTGCTGCACCCACTGTGCAGTTGTCATAAATTGGCCCAAAAGCAATTTTTTATTTGTACCAGGCTGTAAACATGTTTACTAGAAATGCGGGGGGTGGTCCCCGTCCTGCAACAACAGCAGTAATGGCAAAGGAGTCATTTCTTGAAGAAAACGTTATTGTAAAATTAGAACAACGAAAGTTTATCAGCTCGTCCACATCTGCCTTTGCTTCACTGGACCTGCAGCCTCTCATCCACCGTCCACACTGCTCCGCCTCAGTCTGCAGCCCTCCTCAGCTCTGCCCCTCAGGCCTGAAACCTATCCGAATCAGTTCTCCAGGTGTCCAGTGCCTGCTCTGTCATAACATCAACATCCCATCCTTGATCCGTTCAGCCCTGCAGTAATTATTCATCTTTTATCTAACTACAGTCCCCTGTATATATATATATATATATATCAGTCACATCTAGCTAGCTCTGGCCCATGTTACAGCAGTCTTCATATCAAAATGTGTGTAAACAATATGTGTTGCTAGGCAACCAGGCATGTTGAGTGCAGTATTTTACATTAATTTCTATGTAGTCAAAATTACGTCATCGATGGTTCTTGGTATAAGTGGTCATAATTTTTTTTTTCTTTTTATCCCAAACACCTCAAATTCACTATATGATCAATAAACTTTTAGGAAATGTCATTAAATATGAGTCGATGGGGTTTTATTTTAACAGTTACATAATTTTTAAAGCAAAGGGTTTAAAATGCCCCCCCTTTGGCAGTTCTACTGTTAACAATGGAGTCTGTGGGGATTGACTCATTTTTGGAGTCAGCCTCAAGTGGTCATTCGAGGAACTGCAGTTTTTAAGCATTTTCACATCACCTTCATTTTTAACCCCTGAAGGATGCTTCTTGTTGGTAGCACTAGCCCTTGAAGAGATAGTTGCATCAAGGGTTGTTTTAATGATGTTGAGCTATGGAGTTTCTTTAAAAGTGTTCATTCTTTTAGAATTATTCATCCCTAAAAGCTGCAAGGATGCCCAGTTTATGATACAAAAATATTTTGACATGTCAGTTGGGATGAATTGAAAACCTGTTCCAAGTGAGAACTGGTTGCAAAATGTCAGACCTGTCAGAACTGTGTTCCTCTTAGCTTATCCTTTAACCAGTGCTGGTGTTTTTCTGAGTGATGCACATTGCAAAACAATGAAGTAGAACTCATAGCAATGGAGCGTTTAAGTACTAGAGACTTAAAGCATTTTAATGTTTCATGTTGCATTATTTGACCTGTGTAGGCCTTGCTTTTTCCACACAGAAAATTGAATAAAGAATCAATAAGGGAGTTGACAAAGAATCAGATCAATAGGCAGAAGCAATAACAACACTGGTATCAGTAACATCCTATCAGTGTCCATCCCTACTTGTTAGAGACAACTGTAAAAAAAAAAACAGCAGAGGTTGGAAGTATAGAAATTTAAGATTAATTACATGTTTCTCTCCTACAATAGAGAAGGCTTGAAGCACATGAATTTGAGGACTTCTTTTTGCATGTGCCTGCCCCACTTAAAATACTTGATGTCATGTGTAGTGTACTTTTGTCGCCAAAATAATGAAAAGGCAAAGAAAAGCTGCACCCCAGGAAATGCTACTCCTGCATAAAAAAACAGAGCTGGAGAATTTTATGTTCACTGAGCTGTCTGATTTAACAGAGGTTAAATAAAAGAGAGTAATTATGTGGATGATGAGTGTTTCCGTTTTTCGGCTCTCTGTGTGTGTAAGTGAGTGAGTATGCATGAGGTACAAAGTGAGTGTCTGTATGTATGAAGGCTTTAGGCTAATCCTGTTGTATTCAGCTGGATCAAAGTTGCTTTTTAAGCTCTATTTGTCAGAAGAGTGATCCTGCTAATGGACTAATGTCTCCACCACACACTCTGGAATCAAGTAGAATATACACGCATAAACAGACACACACACACACACTAAATGTTTGAGTTTACATGTTGACACAGTTGAGGTGTGTATTTGTGTTTATGTAGTCCCCATACGATCAAAAGAATCACACACACACACACACACACACACACAAAAAGAATTATCTAGACTTTGGTTGGAGTGAGATGGTTGTGTTCCGACATGCTTCATTGTGCACACTGCCAATAATCTCTTTTTAAAACAGACACTTACGCACGTACACACGTACAGCAGGTGGCTGTCAAGTAGGGCCGTAGTGTTCTGCTCAGTCTCCTCAAGCATGTGACAGCTTCTAGACAGCAGGAGAGACATAACGATGGATAAGAGAAGGGAGACAGTGGAGAGCTTGGGAGAGGAGAGCTGCCTGGGAACAGAATAAAAGAAAAGAGATGCACAAAAAGGCAAAAGGGAAAAATAAAGAGCTGGAGGATGCTGAGATACATTTTGTGTGGTCTTGGCTCTGTAGTTCATTGCAAGTCTTCACAACCACTTTTGGTGTAGGATTTTTATTCCTCCTACAGGGCCCAAATTTATGACAAAAGAGAAAAATATGTAAACACAGAAAAGGAAACCAGTATATTTAAGCAGGTAGTGAAGATGGCCTGGTAGAACACCACCAGGTGAAATATTTAGTGTAACACATATTTGTTGGTAAAGAGCAAAATGTATCCATAGCAAACAGTGTTTTTCAGAGATCTGTTTGTGGCAGGGATGGCATGTGTGTATCTGCACAAGTGAACATGCTTTCTTGAGAAGGCACACACCCTTTATTAAACACATAATAGGATATTACCATTTATAAGTCTCTTCTTCGAAAGTATTTTATTTATATAGTAGATCGTGATAAATAACCTAAAAGAGACAGGAAGAACCCTTTAACCATGTTATGAGTGTTAATGTTGCATAGTTTTTCCAGCATAGGGCATTCTGCACATTTCTTGTTGGCAACATGTGTTTGGAATGTCACAAACACAATAACCAGTTGATCCAAGCACAGTCAGGAATGAGCAAAAACAAGTAACCCATGGCTTGTTGTGACACTAAAACAAGATTATGTTTAAACTGCATTTACATAATGTCTTAGTAAGGACTCATAAATAAGTATACACAATAAATATTAGGGAAATCTGTTTCATGTTTGGTGAGTCTAAAAGAAAAAAAATATCGGATTTTTAAATCGCCAAATATCGGTATTGATATCGGCCTTAAAAATCCTATGTCGTTCGGGCTCTATTATTTAGTACTTTGCGACAAAAAAACCCCCTGAACAATAAAATCAGTTGGCTCTCCACAGACTGACTCGTCCTGTGAATGGAGTCCACTGTCTTGGACTACAGGTGGTTACAGTAACCCTTGTCCTGCTCTGCGGACTCGGTAGGTTCAGTGTAATGGCACATGAACTCGGGTTAGAGTTGCCTTCTGACATACAGCAGGATCTGCTGCTGTGCCCAGCTGAAGCCCAAAAAGGTTGTGTTGGAGTCTGTCCAACTGCATGAAGGGATATTGCTGCAATGGCATTCAGTTCATCACAGATAGGATTGTTCCCTCAGATACTTTAATGGCTGCTAATAGACCTGAATGATTGGCCCAAAGAATGTCTATGTGTGGGAAAACCTGGCAGAAAAAAATGGTCAAGAATAAAAAGCTGAAATTGAACATTTTGTCAGATTAACTGATCAGATAATTTATAAATTGAATTAAAAAAAAATCTGGATTTTTTTTTTCCTTCAGGAGAAGATGTTGTACTACTTTTCTTACACAACATTTGATATTTAAGAAGTTTTAATTTTTTTATTTGAAAAATATGTCCAGAAAAACATTCAAATTAGCATTATTTTGGGGTTCAAAATTATTTAAATAAAGTTTATGGCTTTGGTTCCCTGGATATGGGTGAGTGCTGCTTGTATAGAAAAGAGCTACAATTCTTAGAGTTCTCAGTTGGATGTGCTCAGACAAATAAATTTGAAAGTCTGTGTACTCCTCATAATCAGTGGTTCATTTCATATCAGTTTTTAATTTAATATTTAAATTGAATAGGCTACTACAGAATATTTAATATAATTTCTGGCCAGATGTTGCCTGCTGAGCCTCAGGTCAATGTAACCTCAGTCGAGGGGAGCTTTTATAGTCAATTAGCTGACCTAAGGGCTGAATGTCCAACACTACACTAGATGGAATAAATATCTGTGTTAACACAAATGCAATAGGAGTGTATAGAAGATGAGGAAAATGGCCTTAATGCTTAAAGTGTACTTGGGTGAACTGTGTGACATCTAAAGGAATCTAGCTCTTCACACCAACAGGGTGTTTTCTTTAGTAAAATCTCGCGTTTACCTTGTAACATTTGTAAGCTGATTTATTTAGAGCCATGCTGCCAAGATACAAGCAAACTGGGGTTTTCACAAGAAGTCACATGGACTCACAAGTTGCTCATTTGCTGGAGTGTTGTTTAACTGTCATCTTGACTTTTAAAAGCATCAAAGGATGAGCCTTGGGACTGAAATCCCTGTTATTTCTAAACAACCATGATCAAAAATACATGAATAAAAGAAGATAGTCTAACGATTTACCCACATTTTTTGTTGCAAACTTGAGGAACTGCTGGCTGTTTGGAGAAGTCAAATTATGTGCTATAATTCCTATCTAACATTATATTTGTGTCCAGCTTGGATTAAATTATTTCACTTACCTACTTCAGAGGTTGTTGTGAGCAGACAACGATGTAATTTACTTGTTAGAATGGTGGTTGACTTTCTCCACCAATGAAAACACTTGATACACATAAACTGTCCGTTACCATGAGGTACGCCTTTAATTTGAGTGCATGTAAACATTATTGTTTTATTTTTACAGTTTCAAAAGAAAAAAAAAATCTCATAATGTTTATAAATAATTAATAACCACTTTAAGAAGCCTCTTAGGTCATTGGGTATATGGATTCTCAGTGATTGATTACTCTTCTTTTATTAAACTTTAATAATTTCCATTTGTGCTTCTCAAGCAATTTAATTGGGAAATTAGAAAGTGATTATGCTGCATATCTGGCACCGTCTCGGACTTGACAGGAAATTACATCAAGCAACAGACTTACGGAAAGCCTTGCAAGCTCCTGACCTACAGTTAGAGTTCATTATTGAGCCACAGACATGAACATTTAATCTAAATTAAACAACACGTCTGGTTCTTTTTTAAATATATTATTGCTGTCAATAAATCCCAGCATGAAACCATGTGATATTACTACTGGCTTTCTGTTTGAGTACCTTACGACCATCCCAATATTTTGTTTGTGTCTTTTCCAACATGGCTCTTATGTCAGAAAATGTTGCACACCTCTGTTCTTTATCATGAAATTGAAAAACGCATAAATATGTAGTATTGTGAAATGCCCATTCTCAGCTTGGAAATAGAGCTAAGATATATTTGGTGTACTCTATTTTGTCGTACCAAATGAAAAATATATCTTTGGAAAGAAGGTGTTCCTGTCTTCTAAAAAACAGCAACATACAGACAGAGCTGTGTGCTACACTGTGAAAAGACTCCTGCAATTGGTGCCTGTCCACCCACACCAGTTAGAGCATTATGGTATGGCTCATTCACACAGATAGAGAGGCTTATGTACATATTTTATCTGTTTCCATGGAAACGGTAACTTGAGATGCAGTTAGTGATGAAATTAGTGACATTTACCTGGCTCTTAGTCAAGATAATGCAACATGTTCGTATGTGCATGATACCCAAAACACGGAAACAGATATGATACAATTTATCTGAAGCACACATACACACACTTAACACGCTGTCAGTGTACTTTAGTTAGTGCTAGACAGATTTGGTGCAACAGTGCAGTCTGGCGTCTCAGAGCCAGAGCATTCAACAGTGTTTCAACAGCCTACTTCACATTTCAGACATTATTTTGTTTGCATTGGTACTGAGGCAAAAATTGCCTTAAAATTGAAATTCATGGCAGTTTCTCCTGGTTTGTATAGCAGAACATTACTAAAGCAAACTTATTTCTCTCACTGGGAGCTGAATTGAGAGAAAAGGCATTTCTTCTACTTCTGATTTTGGGGGAAATAGATTTTCCGTAAAAATACATTTGCATGCTCTCTGTTATGCAAATGGGCTGGTAACTCAACAACACTTTGGCAGAGGAATGATCAAGGAGTGAATAAGAAGTACTTTTAATCAATGAGAAACTGCCAAAGGTAACACTTGGGGAGCTAAAGCTTGCAGGCTGTTGTGACGATTAAGGCTCATGTGGGGCTTAAACTGAAACTTGCTAATAACTGAGGTTTAATGGTTTAGTATTGAACTTTACTTTAAGTGCAATGAAGCTGTAGAAGCTTTAATGGAACTGCACAATTAAATCAAACACCTATTTTATCTTTTTATTATTATTATTTCTTTAAATAACATCTGTACAGATACTGTGATTCCATGGTAAGTACACTGTATGTTTTAACTGCAGATGCCCATTTTAAATCTAAATACATGATAGCTGTCAAAACATTGATATGTATAGTATAGTGATTTGTATGCCATAGGGATCTGATTTAGGTATGCATTTGCAGCAACTACGTATGGTGACGTCCTCCGATCTGTCTGAGTTTGTTGCTGGGTGGAGGGGATGCTTATTCTTTAGAAAGATTAAATGCATGGCTACTAATTTGTTTTTGAGGATTGATTCTAAAATTGAGCATAATGGCTTACATTTTCCTGATGTCCTGGATGAGAGAGCTTATTCACATTACGTACTGTTCAGGGGGATGAGAGGTGGACTGTCTGTGCCTTTTGCCTGTGTTGTAGAGATGTACATTTGTTCACACAGCAGCATCGTAGGGCCCAGTCTACTTTTGGGGCAAAAAAGCAAGTCTACAGTACTGTGTAAAAGTCCTGAGTCACCCCTCATTTCCTTATATTTTGCTTCCAAGGAGCCAGACTGACAGATACTATTATAATATAAATAATACATTTATAACATAAATGAAGTATTTCTCATCTCATTATCTCATCATAAGTGGTTAAGAAATGGATGGATGGATGAATGGATGGAAACAGCACATCATGTAGACTATTGTATTTTAAAGGCGTGGTTATAGGTTAGTAAGGTAAGACTAAGGGGGGGGGGGGGGGGGGGCGGGGGGTCATTCCCCCGT
>VVAS01047802.1:0-10524 GCA_015103295.1 Ptychochromis oligacanthus
GAAACACATCTTAAACATGTTTAAATGTGACACGCGTGTTACCTGTGACAGGTACTTCCTCCATAGCGGCTCATCCTCGCTGATGTCGAACTCATTCCAGCCGTGGTACGCCCTCCTCCGGTTCACCTCCTCCTGGGTCAAACCCAGCTGCAGGTCGGCCTGTCGGCGCAGATTAACGTTTTAGAGACGAAGCTCGGACAGAAACGTCCTGAACTGCAGGACACGTCTCATCGATTCGTTCCAAGTCTAATGAAATGTTTACTGATGGAAACGACGGCACTGATGCTGTTTTTTAATTATCATTTCTGAATCATATCGACTTGTCAGTAAAACATGTAAAACCTAATATTTTGCAGCAATGACGATGATTTGTGTCTAAATGAAAACAGTTAGGTGGTCATCGATATAAATATGTTAAATATAAAAATTCCTATTGGAGAACGAGCCTCACTGACAGGAGAGGACTGCTTCTCGGCGCCTCCTTACCTGCAGGATACACGCTACTTCATTGATGGGGAGTTCACTGGCTTTTCTGGACGTTAGTACTGGGACCATGGTCTCATCTTCACTGGAAGGTTCTCCTTCGGAAAGCTGAAACACACAAATAAAAATTTGAACCAGAGAGGAAACAAATTCAGAGGGAATTTGGCCAGGAACCTTCCTGGTGGAACAGAAGCAGGCCAATGGTCAGCAACCTTTACTATCAAAACAGCCAATTCAACAAATCCCACAGTGAATTTAAAGCAGTTACAGGGCAAAATATCAAAGACAGCGTCCCCTTTTCAACCCCAGATTCAGTTTCTCAGTCTGGATATATACAAACATTCTCAATGAAATGAGACCTAAGTAAATTCTTCCACATTTTGGTCCTTCAGATTTGCTCAGAAGTGATCCCTCTCTCTAGGAGAGAATCTCTGTATTGCAGTTTTTGCCAGGAGCTCCTGTGAGATAAACAACAGGGTTAAAAGATGGTTGGTTTGTGTGTCTGGCAAACAACACAAGTTTAAACCTTTTTCACCTAAACCATTACAAAGGTGGAGCGAGAGGATCTCCAAAGTGAGAAGGACTCAACCCGAGTGCGCACTGCGAATCCAACATGACTCAGAATGGT
Organism: Ptychochromis oligacanthus; assembly: GCA_015103295.1. Classification (NCBI taxonomy): domain Eukaryota; kingdom Metazoa; phylum Chordata; class Actinopteri; order Cichliformes; family Cichlidae; genus Ptychochromis; species Ptychochromis oligacanthus. Next base: position 1,112 of record VVAS01047802.1, read on the forward strand.
TAAACACACCCTAACATTTACCTGTCCAGGTAAACCTCAGAGGGATGACACGTCTGTAATCTCAGGGCGAATGCTGCCATTTCACCTTTGCCGGATGGGTTCAAACCAACTTTCACATCATCTGCTGTGATTAAGTGTCAGACCTGTTGACCATCATAATCCACTTCTGCTGCAGGACTATCAGAGTGAAATATCAACCTGCAGTCTCCACAAACCCAGCTTCCCATCAGCCGGCCCTGAGCCCACCTGAAAATCACCGAGGATTACAGGACGCTCATTACTGCAGGCTAAACGCTCCTGGGAAAGAACAGGAAGTAACTGGTTGCAGGAAGCCATTTCCCGATCTATCACAGGGGAAAAACAAATCAAATCATGATTTTGCTTTGAGCTCCACCTTTTCTCCTGAGTGAGTGATCAGACAGAGGCAGGACAGAGTTCATGTATGAGCCTCTTTAAATTTGAAGCCGTCTGGTTTAAAATGTGTGCCCCCGTCATTCACAGTAATGTGTTTGAAATGTGCAAAAACAATTTTTTTGTATAAATCAGACACGTTAAAGCTTTTGGATTCCCTTTAACACGCCATCTGTTGCATTTATTTACAGAAAGTTAATAAATGGATTCCTACTATTAAGATATTCCATTCTCTAATGTTGGTATATGAAAAAACTTTAATTACACAAATGAAAAAATTAATGCATTGAATTCCACCTCCTGTTTCACTCGGGTACCTGCTGCCTGAAATGGTCAGCTAAAGAAACATGCAGGGAGGAACACAGTGCTGCTGATATTTTTGAGGCCATGTATTATTTAGTGAGACTGTTAAAGGGTTAATGCAGGTAAATACACTCATGGTATGTGTCCACAGGGTCTGGAAACAACCCGTTTTCCGTTCACTGTCTATGTCGGTCATGGCTATGTCGCCAGCATTCATTGTGCCGTTGTGTAAAGTTGAGGTCGAGGCAGCTTTATGCAAGTCATGCTTATGTGTCAGATAACTGCATTAAAAATGCAGGTTCTAAAACTTAACAGCACAAACACCATCGAGAGGTCCAGACATTTTTTTATAAAAAAGGAGACACCGCATTTAAAGTTTAAGTTGCATTTTAAGACCATTTTAATTCCACCAAGAATTAAATTTAAGACCAAATGTATTTACCAGTAAAGAAAGCACAAAAGAACTGAGAATTGGAGAGAGTCCCAGAACAAAGTAAAAGCACCTCTTGTCTTAATGTGGATGTTTTTAATGGTGACTTAATGTCTTCAGAAGTTTCTAATCTTACAGTTTTCTTAAGCATCAACTACTGTAGGCTGAAAACTGCAGTTCCTCTAATGACCACTTGAGGCTCCCTCCAAAAGTGAGTCAATCCTCAGAGTCCCGTGTAAAATCTCCTTTAACGCTCTCAAACAGCTCTAAATAAAATGTACAATGTTTAATGGCATCTGTTAGACTGGGCTCAGTTTAAACTTGTTTTAAACTGAAAACTTTTTAACCTGCTGTCAGGTTGGAAAACACAGTGATCTGTAAGTGTGTTTGTGCTGTGATATCTCAGATGTTATACAGATGCACAGCTCTGCCCTGCTGGTGCCCAAATATATTTATGGTCAACAACGTTTGACATCCTTTGAAACAAAGAGACATCGTAGTGCAGAAAGCTGTGAGCAGCTTCTTCACAGACCAACATTATCTTTGCATCAAACAGCTTCAAACAAACTGAGATCAACTCTTTAACTCCGCCACAGTCGGGTGTTTATTGTCATGCATGACGCTGATCATTTCCTTCCAGCAAGCAGGGAAAAAAAAGCACCAAAGGCTGCAGGTCTGGGGAGGAAGGCTGACAAAGAGGAAGCTGACAGCAGGAAACAAAACGAGGACGACAGCAGCAGCGTCAAAAGCCCTGCAGGGTTTAAAACGAGAACAAAGAGTCAAGAGGAAGATGCTTCCATTCCCCCGACACCAAGAAGAGCTATTTAAAAACACCTGCACAGGTTTACAGGAAGGTTACCTCATCACATTAAAGGTTGAGTATCATTTAAAGGAGCTACTTCAAGAAAACCACCCACCAAACCAGTGCTGACTCATCCACAGACTGTCCTGCTCTGTTGTATGTTGTGTATGTCATGCATGTTGTCCAGCAGCTGAGAGAGCAGCTGTCATTAGCTAACATTATCCAGAAGAAAAGCAGCTCAGAACCGGCTTTCTGACTAATGTTAGCTTACACTGAGAAATTCCTTAATACCACACACACAAGAGAGATGTGATACTCAGACAAGTCTGTGTGAAATTTCCACCAGCAAAGATGGTGGTGAAAATATGATTTCCTTTTTTAAAAGCTTGAACTTTTCTAAAGCCTGACCTCAGGGTTTTTTCTTGTGTGTCTGAACTCAGCGTTCAGCTCGATTTATGGCCCCGCCTGAGAGACTCGACTCAGGGCAAAGTCTCACAATAAACTTGAGACTGAAGCGCTTCAGATGAATAATCAGCTGGCGCTCGTTCAGTACCGGCCACAGCCAGGTGCATGTATGCAAATACACCTGCAGTCACCTGTTGCTGCTGCAAGGTTTTAACCTGACGCCCAGCGTCAGAGTGTCAGGGAAGGTCGAGTTCAGTGTCAGCAGACAGATTTATGGTGCTCAAGCTGTAGTTACTCTTTCTGTGAGCACCAACAGGCCTGTGAGGGAAGTAAACCGCCACCCTGTGAGGCTCTGTGTAGCTTTAATGAGAGCTGTGAGAAGAAGTCGATCCCACAGAGGTCAATGAACTCCTGGTATTTCTCATCTGCTTTCAATATTTTCACAGTCACAGCCTGAACAGGAGAAGCTGCCAGGCGGTTTACCTGGAGGTCGAACCCGCCTTCAGCTGCTAAACTGCAGCTCGAGATAATTTCCCATGCAGCAGCTAAATGTGATGAATAAACACAGCGAGTCAGCAGGAAGTGGAGGCAACAAAAGGAAGGCTTCTGACGCTGCCGGTACTGATTAATGTGATAACCCGAGCAGCTCACACAGACCCTCAGAGGACGAACACAGGTGATCTGTGAGGAGAGGCTCTGTGTGCAGGTGCATTTTAAGACTTTAAGACCTGAAAATGTCAGAAAACCTAAAAACAAAAACAGCAGATCCAGCAAAGTTAAAGCTTTAATGCAAAATTATCCCAGGTTTTCAGTCACAAACCAGCATCATTTGAGCCACCAAACTTCACATTTGGAATTTATAGCATAAAACAGCAAACTTAGACTGATGACTGAACACTGACTAGGGCTGCTCTGAAAAATCATAATCACGATTATTTAGGAGAATATCGAAATCTAAATGATTTTTTTTCCACCAGTTTCTATTCTCGCATGTTCCAGAGTGGTGCAACTACAAAGCAAGTTCAACATAGCCAGGCTCCGTGTGCGCTCACACAATTTATTGAGTCATCTCACTCTTCTGCCCAAAATGCATCAACTGAGCTCCGCCTCCTCTGGAGACATTATCTGGGGTACAGGTGACAGAAATCGATAAAGAACATCAAAAATCCAACAGCAACATGCAACACTGGTGCTGGAAAGAAGACCAGAGAATAATACTGCACAAAATGTCAAGAATGAAATCCAGGCCGAGCAGAAAAATAAATATTTTAACTTGAGTTAATACATTTATTTTACCGTTCTCTCCACGCTGCTGTTTATTTCTGATGTTACATGTTAGAGCTCTGAAGCTTTAAACTGGATCAACTTAAACACTACGCAGAGCGTTCAGGTCTGACTCTGTCCCGCAGCCTAATACAGAGACGTGGAAATCACTTCCATTTGTTGCCCTATCAAAGAGACAATTTTGCTGATTCAACAGCCTGCAAATGTAAATGATTTTCTGCATCACCAACTGAATTCATGTACATTCCTCTGACAATGCGATGCACAGTGTGCGCTGCTGTAATTTTCCTGCATGGCTTACCTCTAACCCACAAGATACAGCTCAGCAGGTTGCACAGATTAACCCTCTGTGGTCTAAATCATCATAGGTGGTAACCCTCACCCTACTCTAACCCTATATTTTGGAGAAAGGCAAGGTGAACTTCTTTGGGAAAAATGCAAACAGTTTTTGATATGTGTCGAAGACTCCGGAGAACAATTTAACTTAAAAAAAAAAAGAATTTTTTTTTTCTGATTGCCTGGGGTTAGGGTTAGGGTTAGGGTTAGGGTTGTCACTGATGAAGACTTGGACCTCAGCGGGTTGAACGTATTCCTTCAGCAGATTGAAATTGTACCGTAAATTAAGAGATCCTGAAAAAGTAGCACTTCCAGCTGATTTTAAACTGAAACTGAACATAACCTGCTCTGGACCAGGTGATGTGTTCAGCATAAGTTACCATGGTGATCTAGGAGGTAAAAACAGAGCCAGCTTCATGATACTGAAAACTGACTTTAAGCTCGACATACTTCCCCAACCCATTAAATCTCGATTCGGCTTCGTCACGTTTTCTTGTCAAGTTTTCACACTTTTATCATTTTGCGGCTGAGTTTTTACATTTTGTAAAAACAAAAATCAGTCAGCAAAGCTCAGGACTAAATGACTTGGACATGACTGTAAAGTACATCAAGAGATCTGTGCGCTTTAAGTTTTTCCTTTTGTATAGATGCTGGATTTTTCCACAGATACTGCAAAACTGCCACTCTTCTGACACACGTCATCAGCATTCACAAAAAAGTCTCCAAGTTAACATTTTACAGAGCAGCACCAAGACTTCAGGACATGACGCTGGCTCAGGCCAATGACAGAAACCACACACTGAAAGTGACACAAACTCCTGCAGAGTTCAGCAACCAGGACGCAGCTCTGCAACATCTCAACGTTTGTTTTCTCCAAAAAAGAGGCGGAGATTCAGCAGACCTAAATCTGTGTTTACGTAAAGATTAAGAAATATGAAATATTTCTCCTAAAGTTTCAGACGTGTGAGGTGATTCCTCCGAGTCACCTGTGATCACCTCTACAAACACCTCCTGGCCTCTTCTTCCTCCATTCAGCTTTCTTCAGTCATTCAGTTGGCTTTACCTGTGATACAGGTGAGCATCCCCTTTGTGCAAACTTCCTGCAAACTCATGGCTGCCCATGTTCCTATGAGCAAACAGCCTCTTGCTTTAAAAATGTCCTTTCTTAGCAGAGAGAGGAGAAAGGAGCAGCTCTGTGAGCTGACAGGATTGTTTCTGATTAGCAGTGAGTAGAGCTTAGAGGAGCATCCTGCTGCCACCTCATCAGACTGCCCTCTGCAGGATGGGAGGGTCGCTGCAGTCTGAGTCACTTCCTGTTTCTATACTCGGCATGAGTTTTAAAGTGATGTGGACAGGATGGAAGAGGAGAATGCATTGCTCATGAGAGGCACTTTGCCTCAGAGATCTTTCCGCTTCAGCTCTGTCCTGATCGTCCTGATTCCAGCTTTCAGGGTTTAAAAAGGACATTTTAATGTCCTAAGATGCTGAAAGCAAATCAAGAAATGCATTATACACTTATGATTTCGAACTCCGCTTCAATCCTTTCAAACTCAGTTTTAAATTCACACAAGGACAGAATAGAAACAGAAAATGACAAGAATAAAAACAAAGTTGTCACTGAAGTGAAACATGTTTTCTGAAATGATTTTGTAGTTTCCTGTTTTGTCGCTGCATTTTGCCTGCGTTTTGTTGCCGCGTTCTGCCCGCTGTGCCGCCGTGTTTAGCTCACTGCGTGTCTTCTGAAAAAGTCTCTGTGTGGTCAGTCTTCTGACACTGTAGTTTCTGCTATCACAGAGTATCTGGCCATGTCACATGATGCTGATGCCAGGCCCGAGCGAGATGAGCGGCATGAATTGAAGTGTGGATATGGCTGCTTTCTTTGTGTAGCACAATACAGCACCTGATTGATCCTCCAACCTTCCTTATGGTCTGCAGGTATTTTGGTCATATAATGAAGTACTGGACAGATTAAGTGAGTCTGGCTTCCCGAAATCCCAAAATCTTCAAATTCCTCCCATAAACAAACACTTATTCTAACTAATGATTACATGTTCAGGTGTGCTGGGTGAGGAGAGTTAATGCGCAGCAGCTTATTACCTGCACTCTGCCTTTTTTTCCTGCCTTATGCTCCGGACTCATTCGACTGCTGATTTTACAACATGCAAAGCTGAAGCAAACTAAAGGGAAAAACCCAAACCCAGACCTCAGAGAGACAGACAGACGCTCCACGTTCACGCCGTCCTTCATTACAATCTGACATCATCATCATCATTTCTGAGGTGCTTCAGTTGTAATCAAATGTTACCTGTCAATTAGTCATTTTTTTTTTTTAAATAAACACATCTCTAACAGCTGCTTGTTTTCAAAAACAACTAAACAATAATAACAACTAATACAAACAATAGAGTATGTATGAGGAGCTCATGGAGAGAAACGATAAACAGAAACTGTGCCGTCACCTCTCACGTCAGCACGGGGGCAGAGGGGAGGTTATTTTCCTACAGCAAACAGGCAAATATGAACTAAATGAACGGAAACTGGGAGCTTTCTTAAACCTCCGACTTTTCATGCCTGAATTCATGTCATTCTGCTACCAGGCTGGAAATTACTCAAAGCTTTTCCGTTTTACAGTTTTATATATGGGAAGATTTCTCTCAGGGAAGTGATCATCACGAGTTGCCTTTCTGACCTCTGACCACTCTGTGACCTGTCGTGGGTACAGAAACACTCCAAAACCTTGATGCTGGATTCAACAACTTAATGTTTAATGTATACTTGATGCTGTAACCTGAGAATTATTATTTAATGTTGTTGTGCTCTAATCTGTCATAATAACTGGCAGCCTTCAGATATTTGTCAGATATTTGGAGCTCTGGTTCGAACTTAGATGCAGTTCATTATTTCCCTGCTGCTGCTGGAGCTTTAAATCTCGACTTATTTAAAGCGCAGACTGAGCAGTGAGGCTGTAAACTATCTATATGCACTTTCAGCTGACTGGAAAACGTGAAAAGCAGGTTTGGATTTTACATCCGTCTTTCACGTCAGGATATAATGCTCTGACTGGTTGGACTGCATGCCCACCTCTGTGTTAGAAAGTTCATTTCACACAGGAAATATGTTCATACAGCGAGAGGAGCTGTACATACAAATGCTCTTATCAAATCTGTGACTGGAGTCTGATTTCAAACCACAGGAGGGTTCATTATCGCTCTGCAGGGAGAACTCGGCTCTAATGCAGCGAGGTGGAGGCCGGAAATAACTTTCCATCGCTAAGAAAAGAAAAGATAAAACATTCAGTGTCCATAAATCCTCCTCTAGCAGTTCAGACATCAAACTGTCAATAAGAGATGTCAAAAAGATGATTTTGTACGAGCGACTTTGTGTGTGGCATAATGCCGCTTGATTATAGCAATACTGTAATCTCAATTACTGAAGACAATTATGCACTAGCAGATATTTTTTTTGAAGAAATAAACAGTTGGTGTGGGTGGGGGGAGTCACAGGGTCATCCAGCTGGGAGTTAGGCAAAGACAAAGGCAAAGCACGCGTAGCCACCGGTCCTGCTGGTCTGAGGGGTAAAGAGCCCCAGGAGGACCTGCACAGCAGCCTGAGGCTTGATTATACTTCTTGGGTCCATGAGTCTACTTGGGTCCACTTGGGTTCAAGTGACATAAATTTCATCATTAGACAGCGTCCGTGCAGACGTCCGCGTGCCTCCCTGCGTTTTTTGATGACTTTACATTACAACACACCAACTATGCATGCGCCCCAGGTGGCGGACTTAAAAGAAGAAGAACAGGAATCAGTCATCGTGTCTCCAGCTGTCCGTGTGCATCCACAGTAGACTACAATCAAGGCTTAAGTGTGAACAACAGAAAGCCAAACATCAACCCTTCCACAGGTTCACCTACCTGACTTTTTCTTCCTGTACATAAATCTTTTCATCGTCTTGACTCGAGCTGAACTAAACAATGAGCAAGTTTAATCCTTAAAGTGGATGAAAGCTAAGGATATGTGCGACTAGTCAACTCAGTGACTGAACCTTGCTTCCCTCTCTAGTCGGCACTAGAAGTACTAGCTGGTTTATTCATGTACAACACCAGCCAACGTGTGTGTGACGTTCAGTGCAGAGCAAAGAGACACATTTCAGCAACATTTGAAGTACGATCTGATTATTGAAGAATGTGATAACATTTCAAACGGCTCTTAAATACACTCATAACATTTGTATGGCCCAAATTTAACCTCCAGACCAGTTAATTTGTGTGATTTTTATTTCCCTCCTGTTTAGTCGATTAGTAAATTAGCCACCAGGAACATCCCTAGCAGATACAGAGTGCTGTGAGGGACAGGGGAGCACTCGAGTTATAACATAAAAAGTGAGAGCTCTGTCGCTAAGATGAACATAAAAGACTAAAGTAAGTTTTATCCCAGTTAACTTGTTTTTTTATAACCACTGGAAGCCAAATCAGAAATTTAAATTCAGATAGTCACATTTATCTCCAAACGCCGACTGGTTCAAAGTTTGAACCCATCGTTCAACCTTGGTTAGAAATCTTGTGACCTTACTCTCCTTCAGTTTCATCCCTTAACTTCCCTTCACCCTGTATTACGTACACAAAAAGCTGCTGTCTTGGTGTTACTTCTGATACAATGCATGTTTTGTGTCCTGCTCTTTGTGTCTCTCCAGTTTCACCGGCGTCTCTTCTTCGTTTAAAACATTAAGCTGAACTCTGGCTGACGGCCGGCTTCGTGCCAAACAGGCTGTTAGGGGCACACTTCACTGCTGCTGGTGTTCATTTCACTTCCTGAAGGATTGCTTTCGACGTCTGAAGCAGGGACGACAGCCACTAACTCTGGCTGAATATCAGCCGAGCTCCGATCCACATCACTGCATCCCTTCCTCTAATTTAATGATCGGCAGAAAGAAAAAGTAGGTCAGAATCCAGCAGCCGGCGGTGACTTTCAGACGTGATTGAATTCATTAAAGAGAAGAAGGTCTGTCCACGGCGGAGTTCAGAAGTTTATTTCTGGATCAAACTGTGCTGAAAATATTCATAGATCAGACGGCTCTAAATTTTACTCAAGTCGATGTAGAAAGTGTTTGGAAAAGTTCCCTGAAAACCAATCGAAGATTTGAGAGAGGTCTGGTTCATGTTCATGGCTTTTTATTCAAAACTGGACTGGAATCAGTTCCTAGTTAAACTATTAATCCCTACTCTATAATACAGACATGAGAGTCTGTAAAAAAAAAAAAAAGATGGACCCATCCCTGATAATAAAAATGTAAACTGCACTGAAACAGGCCTAAAATTCTGTCTAACCTACCGTACAGGGCAAATAAAACCTTCAGGTTAAAAAAAAAAAAAAATCAGGTCTTTAAAAAAGCAAGGGCGTTTTTGTGTGTTTTACCTGGGGAGGTGATGAACGGCGGAGGCGGAC
>VVAS01047806.1:0-11248 GCA_015103295.1 Ptychochromis oligacanthus
TTTAGACGAAATGGTAAACATGCTGGCTTTTAGAACAAAGAGGACTATTTGAGGGGAAGGTGGAGATTTTAAAATCATTTCCGACAGAAGTCTCTATGCAGTGGGCGTACACCCACATCAAATCACTCGAGTCAACATGACAGATGTGTAATTGGGAAATTCTCAGTATGCGCCATAGTGTCAGAATGATTAAAACAGTGGTGGAAGAAGTACTCATCATCTTTTGTAGAAATATGCTATTACAAATCCTCTTTTTTTTCTTTTGTTACCCAAGTAAAAGTATTTTCTGCACAATGTATTTGAACCAAACTCCTTGTTTACACTTATTGATGAATGTAACCCTTTAAAGTCATTGGCAATTATATATATCAGGTAAATTGAATGGATTAAGAATAGAGTGCCAAAAAGTGAACTCAAGTAAAAGTACGTGAGAGAGGTTCTTGAGTACTTGGTAAATTTCCACCACTTCATGAAAGTGACATGAAAAGGGTTGTTTTTACATTAATAATCATAACCATTTATGACAAATATAATCAGTTTTATTGTTGCGGAATAACCTGCAAGACTTTTTACGCAGCTCTGTAAATAACGCTGACAATAGTAATGTGCTCATGCTGGGTCCAAAATAAGAGAGCAGCTCAGGTCCAGCGGTGATTGGTGAGTTGGTGGGGCACTCCTCAGCAAGATGGCTGCATTGCTGCGCGCAATAGTGGCATCCTGGTGAAATGACGCAAGCCACAGTTTACGTTCAGTCCTCGCGGCTCTGAGCCTGAGCTCTCCAGTCTCCATAACGCAGATCCCGCCCGACACACAGCCGGAAGACCGATCGGCTATCCTCCTCCACTGGACCGAGTGGAACCGGTTCGTTTGAGTAAGTACTAGCGTGAATTACTTACTAATGGTCCCCCAGAGGTGCAGTTTACCCTCCAGTGAAAACCACGTTCCTGCTCGTGGACTCTTTTCTCTTTACTCCTCTCTTTTGTTGTTGTTTCCTGAGTGTGACCGTAATTACCCGGCGCTCTCCTTCCTGCACACTGTCGGTGATTTCTTGTTGGTGGAGCTCGCTGTAACGCTAACGCAGCTTTATCTCAGTATTTTTATTTTTATTTATTTAATTTATTGGCGACAAAATAGAAGAAGAGTCGAAGGAGAGTTGTGTTCGTGTCTCGCTTGGACTGTGTGAATGCCCTCGCTCGCTTCTTGGACAGCGTTGGCTCAGCGCATTTCAAATTTTCCACACATCCTGCCACCCTGTCCCGCTGCTGTGAGGCCGTGTGTTTTGAAGAAACACTCAGCAGAGGGAAGACCTGGTTTGGTCGAAGCTACAGGCCGTTAACATTTGTGGAAATGAAACTATGCATACACACACGGAGACCGTTTGCACTCCCTCTGCCCACAGCTCTGACTCCCCCTGTGGGGAACAAAGCTCCCTGTGTCTCCTTGTACACAGCTGGACACAGCTGTTAAGCGGCTCGAGCTCCAGGACAACACAGAGCTCTGTGGCCGGGCCAAGGGCAGCCAGCTCTGCTGCTGCTGCAAAATCTGTGTTTACAACTTCTGTGTTGCCTTATGTCCACAGCACACGGAAACAGTAGCCTTTTGGCATGCAGTTAGGACCTGCTGATTGTCTTTGTTCCTCATGATTGCTGTTGCATGTGTCTGCCTCAGAGGGAAGACAGAAGCTGCTGGATTGTATTAACAAAGTCGCAGCAGCCAGAATTAGATTTGATATACAGACTCATTTGCAGCTCGTTAGCTCGAACTTACCCTGAGTCTATTTCAAATAGATCCTTCCCTACTTCCTCAGACACTATTATGCACACCAGATTGCCAAAGGCACTCATAAGTTCCCAACTGCCTTCCTGGCTGCTGCCTTTAAATGTGCCATATGGTCATTAGCTACTGTAGACTTCAGCATGTGATCAACAACACCAGATCATTATATCCATTTGGTGCCTGTGCAGCTCCCTGGTGTGGAAGGCTGGTGTAGCCAATGAATTACAGGGCATAGCATCCTGTCACCTGCAGCTTACATCAGGGTTGGATAGGTTATGACCAGCAATCCTGTGAGTGGATGTTGTAGTCCCTCCTCCTGACTTTATTCTTGATTTATCTCCATCTATCTGCCTTCATCTGCCTTTATCCTCCATGTTCCCTCCCTCACTTGTTTATTGCATAGTGTGGTATGTATGTTTGTGAGTGCTTATTTCTCACATATGCCTTTTTGGTTCTGGTGGCTCGCAGAAGAGGCTGAAATACAAAAATTTCACTCCTCCACACTCCTTTTCTCTTCCTCTCTGGATCTATTCTTAATCCTCCTGCATCTTCCTCATCTCCTCAGTCATCATCACCATCATCTGCTGGCCTGTCCACCTGTGGCCTCTTCGCCTTCAGCTAATTAACAGAGGTCCAGGTAAGCACATAGGCACTTACAGGGTCACCGTGCATCACCTGTGATGTCATGATGTGGTAAAATGGAGGGTTTCCATGGTTACTCCAGGATGTCTTCTCTGTCTGTGGGTGTGGGAGGGAGTTCCCATGACTGTCTCTTCCATCCAGTTTGTGTTTGCTTTGTAGGCTTTATGTTCTCTCAGAGGTGCAGCTTTAGTGGTGTCAGGTGTGATGAGGTAGTCTATATTGCAGTGTAGAAAGCACAAGGTCAGCACAGCTCAGTCCCTCAGGGTTCACTGTATCTGTCAGTTTGACTGAGAGCATTGCTGGCTGATTGGGTCATCTACCAGACTGAATAATCAAAGTCCAAGCAACAAATGTTGCAATATTAAACCCAAAAAACCTGCAATTTTGTCATTACCCTCTGCTGAACTGTTTCTGGTCTGCATTTCTGTTTATTTTGCATTCGATGTGCAGATCAGTGAATGTGTGCTGTTTCTGCCACTGGTCTATCTTCTGACTGGTCGCTCTTTGAGTCAGCAGGGATTGGCTGTGAGGCCTGCATGCGTGCTTTCTATCACATGATGAAGCATCATGTCTCTGTCCATGGGCTGTGTTTACAGTTCAGGTCGTGTTCAGAGTCCAGTTGGGATGGGACATGGAGACAGAGGGCAGTGTTAATTTTGCTGTCCATTTTTGTTTTCCTTTTGTTCATCTGTTTTCCAATGTCCACGGTAGATGAAAGGGTTTCTGATGGGAACCTAGCACCGTCGTTATTCAATGATAACACTGTTGAATTGTTGTGAGAAAAGAAATTAAGTGTTCCATATTCAGTAAAAACGCATGTATTTTACAAAGACAGGTGATGGTGAAAAATTAAATAACTAATTAAAGTATACAACTTTGCTCATAGTGCAGGCAGTCTGGAAAAGGACAATTTTTGGGGGGCTTTCTGTTGAAGGGATACCAATTTTGAGATAGAGAATGCAAATGTCTGCAATTCCATCTTCCCATGCCGTGATATCCTTGTGTAGCTGTTAATGCCCAGTTAAAGCACACTAGTCTGTTATTATTTTGTTATTATTCAAAATGACGTATGAACTGAACCGTGGTTCTTTCATCCCTACTTCCTGTATAACCAGCAGATATCAGCTCTAAGATTTTAGTTTCTGTCCGCCAGTCTTCATGAGATGATAGCTAATGGTTATCTGATGGATTTCAGGAAATGGAGTCTCTCTGCCTGTACTGTTTACCTGTAAGCAAGCAAAGCATGCTCAAATGTGATTAGTCCATAGCATTTGGACTACAAACAGACCATAAGCAGAACCCAGAAAGCTTCAATTACCAAAAATCTTGTCCCTTTCCTACAAATTCTACATAGTCATGTACAGAATTTTGTGTATAATGATTAGAGTCCAGGTGGGTTTGAAACTAAAGTGTCAGGTGAGTGATGTTATGGTTTTACCTTTCAGCATAACCCTAGTTTCCATACCATTTTAGTTTCATGATATTGTGCATAAACACATCTGGAACTTGCTTGACTGGTCAAATAACAAATTCATCACAAGAAGAAATGTATTAAGAGATTCTTGCACATGCCTGTCCTCAGCATCACATTGCCGTATTGTAAATTGCAGAAACGTCTCGTTAGGTGTCGTCAGGCTCTTGGATGAACTGTTGGAGGGTTAGACTGTGCGTGTGTATGGACATGATAATGGACTGAGCAAAAGCACTGGTTTGCATCTGAAAGAATAAGATTGCAGATATGACACCAGCCATGTTGAGACGTTAAACACAGGCTCATTTGCAGCTACTTGGTGAAGAGCTAGAACAGGCAAAGATTTCAGTGTGTTTTATTCCCACACGAAGAATGATCTGAGAGGGCTTTGCCAATTGTCCTGCAGCATGTCTGCCAGTTACGCATAGACTGATATGTATTTTCTTCAGCTGTGGTAATTTCTTATGACTATTAGTGTGGGCATCTTTTTAATTGTGTGCCTTGTGGGTTGGTTTGTTAGCAATTCAGATGGATTTAGGTGAGAAAACATAAACACATATAACCTTGTGTGGCTGCTATGCTGGAGTAGGCCCACACTATCAGCTGTGCAGCTGTCTGTCTGTAAATGCGATCAACAGTCTTTCTCAGGCTCACACTAAAATCGATTATATAAAAACAGGGATGGTAAAAACGTAAACCATAATGCTAAACGCCTTTTATAGTTCTACCATCAGCAGCTGGCAGCAGTCCTTGTAGTTTGGAGAATCTGCAGCCAGGATAGAAAATAATATTTAACTATAGAGAAAAATAAATGTTCAGAAGTCCAAAAGTCCAGAAGTACACCTGTTCAGTACTTAGGAATCAAGGAAGAGGAGTATCTCCATTACTCTGAAAGCGGGCGTTATATAACTATACTACTGGTATATTGTTAATTGTATCGCTAATTATAATTAAATCGCTACAATATTACCCAAGTTTTGTTTCCAAAACTTTTCCATTTTTCTTTCCCTCTGCTTTTTGCCTTGAAATCTTGTCAGTCAGTCACCTCAGGCTCTGACCTGCTTTTACCTCAGTCAGAAATGACTACCTGCCTTTTGCTCTTTCAGGGAATTGAGTGCTACTAACGCCAGCCATTAGCAGCCCTCAGAGGAGACATTTTATCCTCTAGTCTAGCCTGCATTAGTTGGAACCATTCATTTTTCTATGGTTTGATTTTTACATGGACCAAGATGTGGCTCAATACAGCTCACATTTCAGTTAGACTGCTTAACTGGTCTCTGAGGTTTGGCTTGGTGCTAATGGTAATCTGGAACAATATTGTTCACCGCTTTCTGTTTCATCCATTGCTAATTTTGTTTCTTTGCTCTCTCCATGAGCTACAGGACTGAAAGGAAATGGTAAGAGCCATGCAGACCTCAAAATTTTAGCTTAGCTGGCTTTTATGGACCTGTAGTAAAAGCACTGGCCTCTTACCAAAAATATGTAACAACTTGTCTAAAGCTTACTCTACTTTCTTTACCAGCACATGCCTCAGCTATGTGCAGTGTGTCTCTCATTGTCAGTCACAAGGCCAGGCTTCAGTTTCACTCAACAGAACAGGGTCCCCTCTGTTTCCATGTCCATTCCTCCCTTCATGACTGGTTGTCATCCTCATTACTACAGTGAGAAGGAAGAAAGAGCCACTCAACAGCAGACAGTGAAAAAGAGAGAGGGGAGACATACACTTAAAGTAGCAGCACAACACTCACAAGGGACCTTTACTGTCCACTGCCCTGTGTGTGTTGGCATGACTTCCCAGGCTTGTCAGGCTGATGGAGTGCTTAAACTGGGACAAGAGGAGAGGTGCAGCATTTGCTGCCTGGTTAGAGTAAATATTATGGTGCACTGGCCCAGGAGTTATACTGAAACTGCCACAGAAAGTGGTAAAGACACGCTCAACACACTGCAGTACACTATTCACCATATGAGTGTTTCGTAGTGACTTCAGGTATAGCGTTTAGATTTTTTTTTCTGATTGCTGTAAGGGCAAACAACCAAACATTTATTAGGTCAGTGAATGGAGTGTATTTGCTGTTGCACTGCAAGAGTTATGCAACATGACACAGAACATATGAGATGATTTGTGCATCATAGATTCTACCACTTTGTTTATACTATAGTCACTATCACTTTAATACCTCTCTGGAACTTTTAGGCCTTTTTTTTCCACAAAAAAGGCATTTTGATATAACACAATAGGAAAAACCACAGGTGTTAATATTAGAATTGGTAATGGGTGCATTCCATTTGGCATCTTCATTTTAAAGTGGCCCTATTATGCTTTTACTAATTTTCTGTCATATATACATACTGTTACAGGGGTGGACGCTCATATTATTGCACATAGTCAGAGTTACTACTTGAAACACTCATGAAACACTCAGTTACACACACACACACACACACACACACACATATATATTTTTATACTCTTGGCTCTGTATGATGTCAAAGAAAGAGAATATCCAAAATATGGTCATTTTAGGCACAGGTGTTGGTGGGGCTGTTGTGCTCACAGCCCCACCTTATGTTCAGACCTTATGTTCAGACCTTATGTGTGCAAGGAGCATCCAGTCAGTAGAAAGCTGGGTAAAGGGAGCCGAAGCAGCTTGTTTTAGACAATGGATGAACTGAGGGGATGCGCCCAGGACCAGTATAAGATAAATAAGGATTTTTTTTAAGTTTCAATTATGCAAGGCAATATGTTGTTTTCTCAGGTACCTTTCACGGGCATTTCTATTTGGTTATTTTATCATACATATTTTTTTCTGGAGGTTGTCATATCATAATATACCGAAGGATGAATAATTTAGAGAAAAAACATGAACTTGTGACCCCTACAGTCAACGGATCCAGTGGCTTTAATATGCTGTGAGGACTCTTTGCTGGCAGGGTTTGGGTTCACTTGTCCCAGTAGAGCAGGTGTTCTCAGATTTTTGATGACAGAGTGCCAAGTTAGGGAGCAAGAATATGACTGAGTGCCACACAGAAAAAACACAAACATCAAACACTTTCAGGTAGTATTTGTAGTGTGTCTGTTCAGAGGATGGGACATCCCATTTTATGGTGTTTAATAGTTTGTTTGTTTGTTTTTTTAAGGTGTTGCCATATTTCTTTGCACCAGCTGCATTTGTCAGTGTTATGAAGGTCTGTTATAATCACTAACAAACACAGAGGCCAATACTGTGGATTGTAATGAATGAATGTTGCATATTCTTATCTTGTCATGCTGGTATGCTCCATGAAATTAGAGGGAAAACCTATGATGAAGCATTTTTATCCAGAAGAATCTGCCCCCATCTACAGTGGACTTGAGGTCATTGAAAATAGGATGGCAACCTCCTTGTGACCAGGAAAAAATGGTGGTTGCCTGGGGATTGCATTGCATTTTTCACATGGAGTTTGAGCATGCAAGGTGATTGCACAGGTCTCCTGGTGGGAGGCCAACCTGTCTCCGAACAGTCATGGTGCGACTTGGACTGATTCCAATCACTCTCAGACAGATTGGCGAAAATTTGCAAATAATTGCTGTCTTATTTGTAAATGCCAACAGATTGCCAACACGTTGCAATCAGTCTGAATCAGTCTGTGCTGATGAGCACAACTTGTCTGCGATGTGTCTCTGCAATAGGGCACTCAACTCAACTGGTTGCCAGCTGGTTGATTTCTGGTTATATTCCTATATAAAAGCAAGGTTGCCAAGCACCTGTCATTTCGGAGTTAAATTGCCATGCTGCAGCAGCTACATCACTATTTGTCGAGGAATTTCTGAATTTCTGTGTCAGATCTGTGACGTTCTGGCTGGACTCTGAATGTAGGTAGTTAATGTGAATTTCTGTGTATATAGATGGCAACAGATTTGCGATTTTTGCTGATTTATCACAGTTAATCACCGTATTATCACAGATTGCATGTAACTGCAAACTTGACCCCATTCAGTCGCAAACTCATAGCAAACTGACTTGGTCTTCAGTTTTATGGTCGTCTTGATGCACCAAAGTTGCTTTGAAGAAGGTAACTGACTGTGGTCGCTGACCTGTTGCCCGTATTTGAAGCAACTATTTCAAAGGCAGCGAGACTCCAAGTGCATTGCACACAGTCACAATAATTTTGGTCATGCTGCAGTCTCGAACCAGTGTTTTCCCTGGTGTGACTGTAGCATAAGGGAAATTTTGAACTTGTTTGACAGCGCTCTCCTATACCACCATCAGAACTTTGAAAGACTTCATATTTTATGGAAGAATGGTTCCTTCGTTCAGCAGAGTTTTTACAACCTGTAAACTCAATGCTGCGGTTAAAAGCTGTTTGGGTGGCCAAAAAAAAAAAAAATGATATGTTGTCTTTTGTACTATTTTTAATTAACCATAGGGTTTAAATAGTTTGCAAATCACTGAATTACATTTTTATTTAGATTTTACTAAGCATCCAAATTAGTTTTGGAAGCATGGTTTCAATAGACAGCTACTAAAGCATGGCTCAGCACTCAGTTGTGCAGAATGATAAAGCAAAGAAAAATACTGTGCAGTGTCACAGGTGAGACTACCCCGAAGTCATGAATCTCCCTGCGGCTTTAACGGTTGCTGATGTGAGCACTTCCCCATCACAGTCAGGAGCTTTATGGTGGGAACTGGTAAACACAGAAATCCCATCAACACACAAAAATAAACCTGTTACACAAAAACTTCTGTCTGTGACGCTTCTGTCTTTCACTTTTGTTCAGCCAGTTTTTCAGGCTCTGTGGTTGCTTGCTCTCCCTCTGGCACAATCCTGCATTTGAGAAACTTTTGCACTGCACACTACTCAGCCTGTGTGCACGACCTGTGTTTTTGCAAGCACTCACATCTTCCTCACAGTCCTTTCTGAGTTCCTCCATTAACAAACTGACTTGTAAAGGAGGCTTATTCACAGACCTGAGGGCAGGTCACGTCCCACCCCAAGATATGCAGGCATGGGCAGGCCTCTGTGTTTGCCAAATCATTTTAAGGGTCTGGGTATTTGCCATGTGTTAAAGATGCATCTTGGCCTGCATTTAAGAAGAGCTCTTTGTATTGCCAAGCCCAGTATTATTGTTTCAAACTACTTAAAATTGCTTACGAGGTGAAACACTGACAGTACGCTCTGTGCCAAATCTGGGGTAAGATCAGCTTGAATGACGCAAGAGCTGCTAGCTGACATCATAACATCTTTATATCTTTAAAATGGATTACTACTCTGCTTTGGCGAATATGCTCATAATGAATGTTAAGCATCTGGACCAAGTGGTCCGGATCCAAAGGTGGTTTGGTGTTAAGAACTTTTTATCCTTTTCACACACTGGATGCTTATCAGGTCATGCTGGCTCAGCTGTGTGTGTGTGTGTGTGTGTGTGTGTGTGTGTATTTGTCTGTTTGAGACAGAGTAGATAGTTGGTACAGTGTCTTAACTGGCTACACTTGTCCC
The DNA here is from genome assembly GCA_015103295.1 of Ptychochromis oligacanthus. Taxonomy (NCBI): domain Eukaryota; kingdom Metazoa; phylum Chordata; class Actinopteri; order Cichliformes; family Cichlidae; genus Ptychochromis; species Ptychochromis oligacanthus. The sequence goes on from VVAS01047806.1 coordinate 9,368, forward strand.
ATTGACACACTTCAGCATCTACAGGAGTAGGCAAGCTCAGAGCAGCTCAGTCCAGCTGTCCTGTGGGTTAAATCAGCACTGAACAACGCCCCGCTGTGGTTTTGCACGTGGCACAGAGTGGTTCATTGGGTAGAGCTCAGCACTAACTCAGGCTGATTCCTGCTGGAGTCGTCAATGCTAAAAGTGTATGCACTGATCTCACTGTACAGTGAAACACATGCAAAAAAAAGTAGTAAGATGCAAACAAGTGCTGAGCACCAGCACAGTAGATTATCCTGATCTTTTAGTATCCTTTTATTGAAGTGGGTTATTGTAGCTTGTAAACTGAACAAAACCATGCAGTTCCATCAAAAATCAACTTACCTTCACTTTGCTTGATCTGAAGAGGTGGAAACAAACACAGTTTTGCACATTTTCATTGTTTTTTCTTATGTATTACAAAGGTAATTTAGGACTTCCACAAGTGGAAAACAAAATTTCATTTGAGGGAACAAAATGTAAACGTGTTTGTGATTAGATAGCCCTGAAAGTATTTTATTTATGATGAAAATACATCCCTTCATCTAAGCATTCCTCATTAAAACCCTCAACAGATTTTTGTGATGCTTGTGGGTAAACAAGAATTAACCAGGATGTGGAGTGTCAAAAGACTACGAGTAATAAAAATGCTGTTACCATGTCTGATTTTGATCTGATTTCTTGAATTTTGTGGCATTGAAGAATCCCTGAGCCTTTGGTTTTCTTTGCAGACCTTAGTGTTATTTATTTATAGGTGTATTTGGCTTTATAATAGTCTTCCCTTCTAGCTGTAGCTTATATGTATAACCCAAGTAATAGCAGCTTGGCTTAAAGATCCACATAGCCTAGCATTATCCCTGCACACAACAATAGCTCTGGGACTGCTAGGGCTATTTTTAGCCTGTTCCTACTCACAATTTGATGTTTCAATACACACAAATCAAAGCCTTCAAACAGATGCTGCCCACACACCAGAGACCCTTTGAAACTTCACGTCTATCAAGGCTGCTCACATTTCTCAATGCACGTCCTCCAGTGATTTTCAGAAGGGAGTTTCTGTACTTTGCTGATCTAATACTCACTTCAGTTCTACACTAATAGTGAAGAGAGACTTGACTGTTGCCTCTCTGTATCCTCTCTCTCTTGTTGCCTTTGTTTGCTTGTTCTCTGTCTTTTTTACCATCTCTGGCTTTTGATTCTCCACTTCACTGTGATGTGACTCTCTGTCAGATAAAATGCGCCCCTCTGGCAGCGTTTCCAGGTGCATGCCTCGTCGTGCTTCTTTCCTCATTTATGTGCCTCTGTCAAGAGACAGATTATACTGGATGAGATTATTTCTGTGTCTTTACAACAGCATGCCTCAGACTGCATTAAGATCTTCCAGCTGTGCATGTGGTGGTGGTAGGTTTATGAGCGCATGTGAGACATAATTGAGTTGTTCCAGAGTGGTAGTTGTAGTAAGAGGTGTCCCAGGCTGCCTGGAGCAGGCTGATAAGCTGCTCTCCAGACCAGAACTCATGCTCAGGCCACAGGTGACACTCCACACAGCTACGCACACTTATCCCAAGCTTGTGTGTAAGTGTCTGGATTCTTGCCCCCAAGGTATTACTCCCTCTTGCCTGTAGGCCCTTTGAGAAATTCATGTGTAAGCTCTGCTCAGGCTCCAGAGATTAATGTCTTTTCTCCTGGAGAGCTGAGAAAGAGATTCATATAGGAATTCTCTCATCCTCTACTGAATATTCACACACCTCAGATATTCGCAGGAGCATTAAAAGATAATTAAATTTCAGTATGCCTCTTCTTTTTTTTCTTCTTCTTCTTCTTCTTCTTTTTTTTTTTTTTTTTACATAAATTCATTTTCTT